>JXCR01108521.1:169074-189079 GCA_002079205.1 Phalaenopsis hybrid cultivar | reverse complement strand
TTAAGGCTTGGTTGTTGTTGTTTTCTCTTCCTCTTCCTTTTGTTCCCTTCTTTTCTTGTCTTTTCTTCCATCTCTCATTTTTTTTTGAAACACTTCCGATCATGTTGTCACATTGATATACGCCAGCCCCAACTCGGGAATAAATACAACGAGAAATTTGTCGTTTGTAACAACGATTGGCCGAGATGAACGACGGGACTCAAGGCGACACTACCCTCGACCGTGACATTGAGATTCCATGAGGAGACCGCGACGACGACCTAAATTTGTTTCACCGTGATGGCGTCAGCGATGACAAATATCGGCCACGTTGCTTTGACATCCACTATCAAAGGAAACCACGAGAGGAGCCCACGTTCGACACTCATCTGGATTTCCTCATCAAAGGGGACCTACCGTAATTCGGTTGAAGCATGGCCCCGACGACTTCATCGACTGGTTGCAAGCGAGTGAGCACATCTTTGATTACACGGAGGTACTCGAGGATAAGCGGATTAAGCCTGTTGCTATCAAATTAAAGAAAAACACTTCGTTATGGTGGGACAACTTACAACGATAGTGACAATGCGACGGGGACAACAAGATCACTAAGTGGGCAAAAATGAAGAAGGCTATGAAAAAAAAAATACAAGTCGCCCCACTATCGTCAGGATATGTTTCTTCGACTCCACAACCTGAAGCAGCTTGACCTCTCGGTCAAGGAATTCACGGAAAAAATTGATCATCTACAGATGAAGTGGACCTGGTCGAGCAATATGAGCAGACAATCACTCCCTATCTCTAGGGTTTAAAACCTGCCATTAGCAACATTGTACAACTTTAGCCATACTGAATGTAAACAATGTCCAGACACTCACATTAAAAGTAGAGTGACAACAAAATCAAACAATGTATCAAAACTTCTTTTGACAGTAGTCAACATTCAATCCATCACCTCAAGGCCCATCTACCAACAAGACCATGTCGGAAGCTGGCAAATCACTACCCAGAAACATGAAAACCACCCCAAGTGGCACAACAAAACCCAAAAAGGGAAGTTCCTTCGGGACAATTCCTGCATATAACTGTTTTAGGTGTCATGGTTACGATCACATCGCTGCTAATTACCCCACCACCCGCGATGTCTCATTTATTGAAGGTGTCCTTGAGGAAGTCGAGGTAGTCGAGGAAGCCCAATTAGAGGATGGTTCGGAATAAGCACTTCACCTCCCTGGAGACGAAGGCGAACTGTCGGTCATATGAAGAGCCGTACAGTCTGAACCCGAAAGAGACCCATCATGACTGCGACATAGCATCTTTTGTACTACAGGCACAATGAAAGTCAAAATCTGCAGTTTAATCATCAACAACGGTAGTTGCAAAAATGTCGTATCCACTCTAATGGTCAAGAAGTTAGGTTTAGCCACACAACATCTGCGATCCTACTCTCTCACCTAGCTCAAAAAAGGGAACAACATTCACGTTGATCAACAATGCTTGGTCGAATTCTCCATCAACAATTAACTACAAGAGTAAATTTGGTGTGATGTAGTTCCAATGGACACATGTCACATTCTCTGAGGAGACCATGGCAGTTCGATTGAAAAACGCAGCATGACGGCTTCAAGAACACCTACACATTCAAAAAAGATGGGAAACACATCAGGTTAATTCTTCTAAAAGATGTGAAGCCACGATCGACACTGAAGACACGTTAATATCATGGGCTACCTTTCTGCACCCAGTTCGTGACTTTTTAATAGCACTGGCTCTGGTCCTAGAAGGTACCGATGAGGATAATGAGATACTCACACAACTTAAATCACTCCTACACGATTTCCAAGACATCATGACTGACAATCTCCCAGTAAACTTACCTCCACTACGGGACATCCAACTGTCATCGACCTCATACTAGAGTCGGTTCCACCAAATAAACCCACCTATTGATTGCGTCCGACGGAATAGGAGGAGCTACAATGTCAGATACATGATCTCGTCAAAAGAGGCCTAGTCTGTGAAAGCACCAGTTTGTGTGCCATTTCCGACCTTATAGTCCCCATGAAGCAAGAGAGATGGAGGATGTGCATCTAGAGTCGTGCCATCAATTAAATCACCATCAAATACTGGTTTTTGATACGACGCCTCAATTATCTCCTGGATCAGCTACACGAAGCCACTGTCTTTTCTAAAATTGCCATCAATTAAATTGATTTATGCAACTAATGAATTAAGCCTTTTGAGACCATATTTGGAAATTCATTGTGGTTTACTTCAATGATATTTTGGTTTATAGTAAATCCGAAGAAGACCACCTGTAGTACCTTTGGGCGGTATTTGAAGTCTTACAATCCAAATAGTTGTTTGCCCACTCCAAGAAATGTCACTTTATCACAAGCTAAATATATTTTTTTGGGCTACATTATGTCTAGCACAGGGATACAAATGAACCCAACAAAGATTTAGACAATCGTAAACTGGACCGCGTCACAACTTTCATCAAGCTTTTACAATTTTTTGGGGCTAGTCTCCTACCGAATATTTTTTTGCAACTTCAACACTATCACCGCCCCCTTCACAGAACTGTTGAAATGAAAAGAAGTCACATGGATGGTCACAACCCAGACCAATTTCGACATATTAAAGAAAAAGGTAACTCAAGCCCCAGTTCTTACCTTACCTGATTTCAATTAACCATTTGAGGTTGAGTGTAATGCTTCGAGCGTAAGCATTGACGTTGTATTAACTCAATGCGGTCTTCGTATTGCCTATTTTAGCGAAAACTAATCGAGTCTCGACAAAAATATTCCACCTACTACAAAGAATTTTATGTCATTGTTAGGACACTAGAACACAGGAGTAATTACTTACTCACAACCGAGTTCACCCTCTTCATGGATCACGAAGCTCTAAACTTTTTAAACGGTCAGACTAAACTCAAAGGGTGCAATGCTACTGGGTAGAATTCAGTGTCCTTCCAATTTGTACTTATACATAAAGCCAAAAATCAGAACAGCATCACGGATGCTCTAGCCATCATCACCTCCTGATCACATTCTTCCAGGCGCACGTGGTAGGCTATGAAGTTATAAAAGACTGGTACGAAACAGATGAAAACTTACAAGAAATTTGGGAACAATGTGGGGAGAAACCTCACGGGCGGTTCTACTAAGCGGACAACTACTTGTTTCGCCAAAGCAAATTATGCATTCCCCAATGCTCACTACGAGAAGCTATCATCCAGGAGAACCGCAATGGTTGATTGGCCGACTATTTTGCAGAGACAAAACTCTCGCACTCGTGAGAGAACTTTTTTTCGGCCCTAACTAACACGAGATGTAGAGTGACACTTTTGAAAATATAAGATTTGTCATATCGCCAAAAAACACGACAAAAATACAAAATTGTACACAGCCTTATCGGTCTCGAAGCACCATGGGTCAATGTCAATATGGACTTTGTCGTAGGACTTCCACACACAAGAATAATAAGGATTTTATCATGGTAGTAGTTGACTGTTTCTAAAAAATAACATGTTTTGTCGTCTGCCATCGGACATTAGATGTATCTAATATTGTCGATTTGTACTTTCCTGAGATCGTTCAGCTTCACGGCATTCTCAAAGACATTAATTCCGACCGGGACATTAAACTTTTGAGCCACTTTTGGCTGGCCCTCTGAAGCAAGTTAGACACTAAACTCCAATTCAGTTTTGCAGTACATCCTCAGACAGATGACCAGACCGCAGTAGTTAATAGGAGCCTTGGGAATCTTCTTCGATGCTATGTATGAAAAAAAAACAAATAGTGGGATCTCATTCTCGCTCGAGCCGAATTTGCCTACAATAGATCAACAAGTCAGGCCACATGACACACCATTCGAAATTGTGTACGGCCACAACTCGATCACACCTCTCAAATTAGTCCCACTTCTACCCCCAATAGAGATCTGTGAAGATGCTACATAACGTGCTTACCAAATTCATCAACTGCATGAGGAAGTTGGGAAAACAATTTCCAAGCAAAACCACAAATATCAAGCACATGTTAACAAATCCTGAAAAGTAACCTTTAAAGGAGACCTCGTGTGGATCCGCCTTAAGGAGCGGTTTGCTGTCGGTGCACATTGTAAACTCAAATCCCGTGTAGACTGATCATTTTGCATACTTAATAAGCTCAATGACAATGCCTACAAAATTGACCTACCAGAAGACTCCAAATACATTCAGTGTCGCTGATCTTACCCCCATACTACGAGAAACCACAACTTCGACAATTTATGTTGAAACTCTCCCAACCCTGGGGGATTGACGCAGGGTTGCTTTACCATCGGGTTGGGCGCAGCAAGTAGCCGGTCCGACATTCATGCTGGACCAGCCGGTCCATTCCCCCCTTATCAAGCTTGCTCTCCTCCTCCTGTATCCTATTCACCCTCTATGCCCTATTCTGTCGCCGCTCTCATAGTCGATGCAATCTCCCCTTCAATTCCTTCTTTTTTTTCTCATACATCCTAGGATCTTGCCTTGGTTGTCTCTCTTTTTCCCTATTTATGCATGTTCTTCTCGTAAGTTTATCCAATTTTTTTTTTTGTTTGCAGTTGATTTCAGATTTAGGTGATTTTCCTTGTGTCTCCCTCTCTCGAGGGTTATATCCTTTGCAAGTGGTGCTACAGCTGTATCTTGCCAAGGTGGTGTGTACCCCCGCTCCATCCATCCTCCCCCCCCCGGCACCTTCCTTGACTGCCCCAGCACTTCCGCACCCCCAGGTTGTTCGACCTCTCGTCAAGCTTCCTCCAGCAATCGCAGGAACCTTTCTGATCCCTCCCGGCCTTACACTTTCCTGCTCCTCCACCCAGCCGCAGGGCCCACAAATCCTTTCCAGCTCACTNTCCCTCCCGGCCTTACACTTTCCTGCTCCTCCACCCAGCCGCAGGGCCCACAAATCCTTTCCAGCTCACTCCAGGCGCTGCACCCTTTTCTTGCACCTCTCTAAGTAGGCTACAACACCTTCCAACCCATCCACAGCAGGCTGCCGCCCCTTCAGGACCCCCTCCAGTGCCACCTCCTGTGGGCTGACCTGCTCGTGTGCCCTCATCTCTCACCCTTCAGAACTCTCGTCTCCTTAGGCGTCGGCTAGCAGTCATTCGCTCTCCCTAGCCTTACCTCCACAGATTTTTGACAGCGTCTTGGGGCTGTCGCACCGGTTTCTTCACATTTCAGGACAGTTTCTACTTCACATCGAGTCTATTTCTGCATTTACTATTTTTTTATTGTCCATATCGTTTCGTTTTACTGTTTTATATGTTCTTGCTTACTATTTACGTGTCCTTATTGGTGAGTAGTCATCATTATACTCATGTCTAAATTGTAGCAATAAAATTTGTCACGTCTGATTCGTGGTTTGGGTTAACTCTAGTATCATTATCACAGGAGATCGAGAGGTGAAGTGCATGTTAGATGATATAAATAAAGTGTCTATTAGAGGAGATAAAGATAAAGTGTCTGTTGGAGGATACAAAGATGATATGTTTGCTCGAAGATATAGAGGCTCAATAGTGAAAGTGAACATACTGCATTTCAAATGAAGAATGAATCTGAATGATTTTATAGTGGTTGTAGACCATTGAGAGTGCCAGAAATTGAAAGTAACTGCTATCAATCTGAAGAAGAGCACCTTCTTATGATGGGAGAACCTAAAGCGGGAGAGAAATAGAGAAGGATGAAGCAAAATTACTAAGGAGAAGATCAAGTGAGATTTGCGACGGCAATACATAGTACCACACTACCGTCAAGATTTTTTCTTGAGGCTCCACTACCTACAGTCCCACCAAATGGAGAATGAATCTGAATGATTTTATAGTGGTTTGTAGACCATTGAGAGTGCCAGAAATTGAAAGTAACTGCTATCAATCTGAAGAAGAGCACCTTCTTATGATGGGAGAACCTAAAGCGGGAGAGAAATAGAGAATGATGAAGCAAAAGTACTACTTAGGAGAAGATCAAGTGAGATTTGCGACGGCAATACATAGTCTCACACTACCGTTAAGATTTTTTCTTGAGGCTCCACTACCTAAAGTAGTGGGACCTGGAGGACACAAGAGAGTATGTAGCTTAAGCTGAAATGTGAGCTGATGGAGCTAGAGTAGTGCACGATTTCCAGGTACGTTGGAGGCCTAAAGCCTGCCATATACAACCTGGTTCAGCTACAACTTTAGTGGTCTTTGAGTGACATTCAAACCTTAGAATTACAGATGGAGAGTTAGCAAAAGCAGGGCAGACACTCACCCTCATTCAAACAACTACTCACAATTGGAGATATCAGTAGTAGCGCTCCTAAGACAGTTGAGAAGTCCGGTTAGGAAATCGATAGAGTGGTCCCTAAAGGCACACATATGTGGTCCCTTTCCTCGCCTTTGGTTTTCCGAGTCTCCATCATCACTAGTTTGTTGTTCTTGTTTCCTCCTTGTTTGTAGCAAAACCGCTGCCCCAATTTCTGAGAATGCTGAGATGAATAAACTAGGAACTGTTAGAGACAAACAAGCATGGATCCAGGGAGCTAGGGGCGTAAACTAGCCGAGCTTGAGCGCGTTGAACATTTGTTAGTTTTCGGCTTGTTTATATTTGTTTCTTGTTCAAAATTGGCTGGTGTTCGAAGTGGCTTGTAAATATTATGTTGTTCTTTGGTTCAAAAAAAAAATTTTGTGTACAACACAAATTGGCTCGTTTACATTAATTAGAAAAATTGATGTAGAGTGTTGGATTTGAACCCGCAATAAAAGATGCATAATCACATAACTAAACGAGCTGTGATGATTAAAACTTTAGATATAACAATGTCGTGCTGTAATTAAGGCATTGATTTTATGTGTCCCATTTCCTTCGTGATTTTTTTATATGCAGTGAAAATTGGCCATAGCTGCATTAAAACCTGCTTCATTCTCACTATTGACATGTTTTGATAGGTTTTCTGACTTTCATCAGGTTGTCTAAACTTTAAAATGACAATTTGTGCAGGTACTCGAGCCATTGGAGGCTTATGGTTCTACAGAGTTTAGCCTCGTGAGTTGGTTGCACTTTATTAAATGAAGCTTTTTAAAATAACCTCTATCTGAATTGAGGGAATATTTTATGTGCTGCCAATTGTTTTGGTATTTGTATTTACTAATGCTGGCAATTGCTTAATCTGTTAAATTTATAGATTTCATAAACCCCTTTCATGCGTGCAGATTGTTACCTTATATCACGTAATAAAAAAACAAGGGTAGATAAATTATGACGATAAATAAATTAATATGGAAGGATTATTTTGAAATCGGAGTGGACAAACATAACCCATGTTTGGAAGCTGTGAGAAAGAAAAATGCACAAAAATGATGTGAATTCCTTAGCCGTACTCTAAGTAGTCAGGATGAGATTAGCGATAATGATGATAAATTCGGAAATGGTTGATCTTGGAATATTTCTGACTATCATGTCGATTAAAAAGAGTTTTTTGCCTGCATTTTAAGCTGATTTAATCTCATAAAGTAATCTCCATGCCGAACAAATTAGTAAACCGTTCATTTTGCTCCATTTATTTTGACTCTACATCCCCCTTGGGTTTGCCATTTTTTTCATGCAGAACATGATTGCCATTAAACTGGGCGTCCAGAAGATCTCAGGAATCACAATTTGTGATACCAGAGAAAATATACTTTATGATCCATTACCGGACTTTGAGGTTAGTCAATATATGCATTTTATCATGCTGCCATTATGTTATCAAATTCTGTAAAATTATAAATAGTAGTTCTGTCAGATTATTATTTTTATTATTTTTTTGCAGATTTTTGTGGATTCAGAATGAATTTTTTAGGATGCTTGTTTCATGATAAACCTTGAGGGGAATACCACCGTGTATTTGTTACTGTTCAGCAAGCAGTCGAACTGAATTTTACCTGCCTAGCCTATGTTACCGATTTATTCCAGTAAGGGCAAGCCTTGTTTGAGACGAGTATCTTTCAAATTTGTATCCAATCAGCTGTGCAAATGCTATTGTTGTCTAAATTTAGTGGTGCTTAGGGTTGACATTGCCTTCTACAGCCGGCCAAAGTGTATAATTTTTAGGGTATTTTTTATTAATATATATATTGGTAAATTATATTAGATTCTTATGTACTCTATAAATAAAATGTTCCTTTAAGAATTTTATTTTAGAGTTTTGGTTTGAGTTGGGTTCTTCTTAATGATAGATAATATGGGTTAATGTGAGAAGCTGTTTGTACTTTCATTTCTTTTGAGACAATCTAGTCGCTATTTGTTAAAATTAGTGAACACCTCTCTTTCTCAATTTTAATTAATTTATAAAAAAGATCGACTATAAGAGGCATGATGAGCACAAAAAAGACTTGATTCATAAAAAAGAAATAGCTCCAATAATTAAAGAGTTTGAAAGAGAGCATTTTATAATGTTTTTATGATTGTAAAATGTGAATAAATATTTATAAACAAGCTCATTAAATTCTCCTCCTAGACTTTTAACTCCTTCACACTTGATTGGTCTTTTGTCTCAATGTGTTCCCCTCTTAGTCAATGAATAGCTTGTTATTTCACTTGCATGCTACCAACACTAGGTAATTTTTAGTAATATAATTGCTTAAGATTATTAGTTCAAGTTCTCAGTTGCCTCACTTGTTTGATAATTATGGGTAATTTTTTCAATCCTCTCTTTGATCATATGTGATATCTTCAATTAGTATAAAAAGTTTTGTAATCAAATTGATTTTCATTGGTTTCAGTTTTTTGAAGAATAAGATCTTCTAAAGTTAACTCTAAGTTTTGTCCTTTGAAGGTAATAAATTGATGGGTCTAACACTTTATTATAAAATGTTGATAGATGCTTTATTTGTTTCTTTAAGAAGATTTAAGTAATCTTTATTTATTTATTTATTTATTTATTGTTATTTTGGAGTTAAGTATCATCTTATTTAGTGGGACTTGAATTGTTTGTCTAGTTTTTATATCTAAAATATGGATAGTAACTTTACACCCTAATGAAAGAAATGGATAACTATAGCACAATATTTGAAGTTTCCCACTCTTTAGGCATGTCAAATATTCTTTAGTTGCATAAGTCTATAAATATTTAACAAAATATTATGGTGGTGTAACTAGAATGCTAAATCTAAGCATAAAATTTTAAGAACATGTGAGATATTTAATTCTACATAATCTTAAGATAATAATGAGAATAAGATATACCAAATCAATGTTCAATCATAAATAATTAGTTGAATTAAAAAATAAATAATTGTGTAAGGAAATTAAATGATATCATAAAGAAATTAACAAACAACATTATATTTATGACTTGACCAATACTAATTTCAATATTTATGCTTAGCAAACACATGGACTCCATTTTCACAAATAACTTCATATTACCTTCCCTAGTGGTCTAGAAGACAACATCAACATGCTACTTATTTTAGCAAAAAACCTATTATACTCTTCTACACTAGCTCTAAAAACCTAACTTACATTGGCTTGCAAATCTTATATTCTTTCGATGCTTTTAAGCTTAGAGAGTGTGAAAAAATGACATTTTTTTTAGGTTATCTAATTTGGCTTTAACATCATGTTTTATGATTCTTAGGGTATATAAAGAATAGCTGAGAGTCTATTTGTGATTATTTTTATTTTTTTGTTTTTAACTTTTATTTTTACATATAAGTTTGTTTTTGTATTTTTAAATTTTTTTGTATTTTAAAAATAAATCAACATATTTTAAAAATACTCAAAATAATTCTGACATTCAAATGCTTTTAAAAGCAACTACCACAATAAAACATATTTTATTTCAAATTAAACATAAAAGTAAAAACTATAAAAAAAATTCAAAACAATCCCATTGGCCCAGCTTGAGACCAATTCTTTTTTTAACTTTGTTTTTGTTTACAAAAAATTGTTTATTTAGTATAATTTTTAACATGCTTTTATTTTAAAATTAATTTTTTTTAAAGAACACTCAAGAGAATCATAAGTTATTTTTAAGAATTTTTAAACATAAGTTAATTTATTTCGAANTATTTGACATGCAAAAAATATTTATTTTTTAATTACACTTAAAATATCAAAATGTACATTTTAAAAGCATTTGAGTAGAAGTTTAAATGTACTTTTTATATTTAATTTTTAATATATTTGTTTTATTTAATTCAAAAATAACAAATATATTAAAAATTAAATATAAAAAAAATTGAGCTCAAACAAATCTTTAGTTATCATCGATAGAATAAAAAATAATATTAGTTAGAAAGCTTTAGAATCTAAGGTAAGCATTTGGAAAGTCCCCACATATCTCTTACAAAACTTTAGGGTTGCTAGAATGTTCAAAAAAAAAAAAAAAAGGTTTTTCGGCCTTAATATAATTATATAATACGCATTAATGCGCTCCAAACTTCTATATTGTTAAGCCAAGACCACTATGATTGCCAAAATGTGTTTAGAGTGGCAAAATGAGTAGAAGTTTTGGAATATGCATTTTCATAAATTTCAAATATACTTATAAAATAGGGAAATTTGCATACATACAACTTACTTCCAATATGTTTGTTTATCGAAGATCTAATGTTTACATTTACATGTATAATATTTGATGTCATAAACCTATGAATGAAAATGTGTGTTTCACTCTTAAGAAGTTAATAGGTGCATTTTTTATGTGATATTAAAAGCTTGAGTGTTATGTATATAAATATGAATATTTTGTTATTAGAAATGTAAATAGTTAAGAATTGTGTTGTATGCTCATAAATGGCTCTATAATGTAATATAGTATTCTACATAAAAATATACTATATATCACAGTGATTTAAGTTGTAATTATTAGTATTTAAAATAATTATATTATAAATGATTTCTTTTTCTGTGAATGTGAGTAAAACTAATGGTCAAATTGGACTGGAATTACTACAAAAGTTATTCAATAAAGAATTAAATATATTTAATGTATAAAAAATAAGACTTATTAATTTTTAGGCAATTAAGAAATTCTTATTGAGAGCTTGAGCTAAAGTCATATCAACATGAACCTTACAAATTTAAAATAAGAATGCTAGCATGTAAATTAACCTCCTAAAGACTTGTCTTAGGCTCCAATTGATGTGCCATTGATGTTTGATAAGCTTGCTCTTAACATCCATATTTATCAAAGTGATTTGACAAATAAATAAATAAACAATTTTTTTTTCCCTAATAAACCAATTCTATTATTAGTGAAATCTTTGTAGGAAAGCTTTTGCAGTAGTTAATATTGTTTCAAAAGGACTATTTGGTTATGGTTGCTAAACTTGGATAATTCATTTAACCATTTTTTATTAGACACATGCATTTCAGTCATTTAAATAATTTATCAATTTTGATATATGCATACATATGCAAAAATAATATATGATATTATTTCCTTAAGATTTTTGTACTTAAAAATATCTATGTCTAATTTAAAAATTCAACATAAATATTTCATAGTAATGTCTAATTTACATTTTATACTTTATTTAATAGTATTATTATGATATAAATATGTAAAAAATGAGATAGAAAGGATTTTATTTATATGACTCACCAAATCCACTTTTATATTTGCTAAAATCTTTGAATTAAAACTCCCATATCAGTTAGTAATTTTGAAAGATGCTTTATTAGAATAGTGAAATATATTATAAATTATATGAGGGTTTCATGAAGTATTAACATGTCATGAAAAGATAAAATTAAATTCCATATAATTTATGTCTAGTTCAATATTACAAAAGATAAATATATGATACTAAAAAATTTTATATATTTATATCAGAAATAACCATTTTTATGTTGATCATATACAATGCATAATCTTACTGATAAAAAATCATATGAATAAAATTCAAATTTAAGAAAATATTAACATTATGTAGAAACAAAATATGAAACAACATGAAAACACCATAAATAGTTTAATATGAATATAATCTATTTTTTATCATAAAAAATAATTTTATTACCAAGAATATATCCTCATAAGATTGTATTATATTTCAAAAATTATTTATTAAATAACATGCAAGAAAAATTATTAATAGATTCTAAGATAAGAGGAAGATATCATGTTTTTTCAATGCATGCTAGAAAGGAACCCTAACCTTGCTCTTATTCTCCTCCCCTCCCCTCCCTAGCATTCACTCATGTCTATTTGGTGTTTTTGAAGGAAAAAGCTTCTCAAAGCCAATTCTCTTTGTCTATTCCTTTGCCATGAAAGTAACAAATCATGTTCCCACTTAGGATTTCTCCTAACTTTATGTTATGCACTCCTTAATTAGTCATGTAATTAAGAAATTATGATTATATTGGTATTATTTATTAATTTTAATTTTAATTATTATAATTATAATTAAACTTATATAATCTTAATAAAAAAAAAAATCAAACCATGTTTATAAATTCTGATATGTTGGTCATCTCTCATTATTTTGATTAGAACTTTCTCACACCTAATCTAAAAATGTCTTTGATTCATGCTCCTCTGATATATAGAATATAAAATTTCATATCCATTAGAGATTTAATCATTAAAGCTCAAATTTGAATCATATAGTTGTCATATGTTATTTCCACTTTGATCATAAAAAGCATAGAGTTAAGTTATTTCAATAACATGAAGGTTATTTTTAGTGATAGCATTAACAAATAATGAAATGACCAACACGAAAGACAAGTAGGGGTAGGAATATCAAACACTACTCTCTAGAAGAGACTTTAAACATGAATACAACTTTTGAGAAGAAACCAAAATTGGAGGATTTTCCATTAAATGGTTAAAGGAATGATTTTGAGTTTCAAATGAAAAAAATTATGCCTAATTTTAAAAATTTCTTATCTTTGGATGATCCAGATAATAATAAATTAATTTATGCCTAAAAATATAGTGGGAGTAGTATAATTAGATGTTTTTTCAGTTTCATTTTTTGCCACTATTTTGATGGAATCTTGATCCATACCTTCTTTCAAAATGAAATGTAACATTAAATTTCACTAAAACTGAGACCATACAAGGCTTAAAATGACAGGTTTTTATAGCACCCAACTAAAATAATTAATAAAAAATAGAATCCATGAAAAATAAAATAGATAAGTTAAAATAAATTAAGACAATTATAAAAAAAGATCTGGATAACAATGATAAGGGGTTCCTCACAGTAATAAAACTGGAGGGACGATAATAAAATGCACATTGGAAAGCCACTGAAATAATAAGAGCATTATGAGGAAAAATTAGTGTAATTTGCTTCTAAACAAGGCTTATGATAATATGATGTGGTTTAATGAGCCTAATGGAGTGGTCATCTTATAATACAAAACTATACAAAACCACTGAGCGTACAAATTTACACTAAACCTTAGTGCTTAGGACTCTCTTTCAACTCATTGTGCCCATAAAATCATTAATCTCCCATATCTAATATAAATCATGTATAAGTTATTATCTAGGAGAAATACCTGAAAAATTTAAATAGTTGTCAGTGAAGACCTCATGTTACATAGCATTCTTTCCCTATACTAGTGTTTGAAGGGAGTGATTGTCCCGTCAAGTATTACTAAAAGCACATCTTCGAAGTCCACATGTATCATACTTGTGGGTCAAATCAATTAATTACAAAGGTGTTTGAAATTTTGTTTTAGTGCAATTAATTTCATTGTGGCAAATACAATCTTTGGTTTTAATTTAACACATCTTATGCATCTTATTTCCTATACTTGTATAAATTTATATTGTAGTTATGCAAAATCTTGATGCTAAACATCTGTTTTTCCCTCAGCAAATAATAGTATGGAATAAAATTAAGGATGATTCCTTTACATCAAGCTGTCCCCTCCAACTTGAGAAAAATACAGTCCAATTCCCTGCATATCTGTTCAACATGAGGATGAGACTTATCATTAGATACAAAATAAAACATCTTTCCCTGCATCTCAATCCAACTGCATCCAGTTTCCTTCTTCAATCCATGCTCTTTCATCAATGCCCTGATCTGTGATGCTTCACTCCATTTCCCCTTAGCAGCATAAATATTCGATAATATTACATGCATTCCTCCATCAGAATGCTTTCCAACAAAAACTCTTTCTGCTGTCAGCTCTCCAACTTCCAGATGGCCATGAACTTGGCATGCACTCAGTAAAGTTTCCCAGGCATTTGACTGAAGATCTTCTGGCACTTTCTCCGTGAGGTTGTAAGCCTGGGCAATGAATCCAGATCTTCCAAGGAGATCTACAAGACACGAATAATGCTCAGCTCTGGGGGCAAGCTTCCATTCATCTTGCATAGATTTAAAGTGGCAAAATCCTTCATTTATTAACCCCTTATGAGAACAAGCAAGCAACAGATTCAAAAATGTAACATGGTCTGGATGAAATTTACTACGAATCATCTTTTTATAAAGTTCGAGGGCTTCCGTAGGAAATCCATGGTAAGCATAAGCCGAAATCATGGCATTCCAAGCAATCGTGTCTCGCTTTGACATGCTCTTGAAAACCAGACTAGAATCCTCAACAAAGCCACACCTTGAGTACATGGAAATCAATGAGCTTGCTACTAATATTTTATGCCTATAACCAGCTTTAATTACATATAAATGAAGCATTTTTCCACATCCAAGAGCAACTAGAGAGCCACAAATTGAAATTGCTATCACTAATGTTACTTGGTCAGGCTTGAATCCCTCCTTCACCATATCACAAAACAACACAAGAGCCTCCGCAGTTTGATATCCAGAAATCAATGTGTTCCATGAGGTTTCGCTCCTTTGTGGCATGTTTTCAAACCATCTTTTTGCATTAACCATTTCATTTTTAAGAACATATCCTTGCAGAATAGTATTCCATGACACAATATCCCTACTAGGCATCTTATGAAATAAATTCAGAGCATCATCTAGCAAACCATTCTGAACTAATCCATTCATCATTGTGTTCCAGGACATGATATCACGATCCGGCATCATTTCAAATAACACAGACGCATGCTCGACATTTCCTTTTTGTAAGTGGCCGCGGATTATTGCGGTCCAAGAAATAACATCCTTCTGAGGCATTTCGTCGAACAGTTGTTGAGCCAGTTCCATCTTCCCAGCTCTAGAATAACATGTGATCATGGAATTCCAAGATGCAGCATCTCTGGAATCCATCCTCGCGAACAAATCCTTCGCTTCCTTGATGCATCCAAGTTCAACATATCCAGACAGAAGTGCATTGTAAATAGAAGTAGGGAGAGATGGAGACTGTTTGAATAAATCCAAAGCTTCATCCAAATGCTTTTGGCGAATATAACCCGAAACCATTAAGGACCAGGAGACAGTATTTCTTGATGGCATATCATCAAACATCTTCCGAGCCTCTCCAATCCTCTCATTTTTTATATACCCAGAGATCATAGAATTCCAACAGACAACATTTCGCTCAGGAATTTTATCAAACAGGCTCCGTGCTTCCTCTACTCGACCATCCTGCAGATAACCAGTCATCAAAGCAGTCCAAGAAACGACATTCCTATGCGGCATCAAATCAAAAATAGACTGCGCATCAACCAACCTCATGTTCTGAACGTACCCAGAGATCATACAGTTCCAAGTCACAACATTCCTGTGAGGCATTTCACCGAACAGCTTGCAGGCATGCTCAACGTCGCCATTCCTGAAGCAATTCATGATGGCTNATCCAAATGCTTTTGGCGAATATAACCCGAAACCATTAAGGACCAGGAGACAGTATTTCTTGATGGCATATCGTCAAACATCTTCCGAGCCTCTCCAATCCTCTCATTTTTGATATACCCAGAAATCATAGAATTCCAACAGACAACATTTCGCTCAGGAATCTTATCAAACAGGCTCCGTGCTTCCTCTAATCGACCATCCTGCAGATAACCAGTCATCAAAGCAGTCCAAGAAACGACATTCCTACGCGGCATCAAATCAAAAATAGACTGCGCATCAACCAACCTCATGTTTTGAACGTACCCAGAGATCATACAATTCCAAGTCACAACATTCCTGTGAGGCATTTCATCGAACAGCTTGCAGGCATGCTCAACGTCGCCATTCCTGAAGCAATTCATGATGGACGAGTTCCACCAAAATATGTCACGGCGAACCGGCGCTGAATCTGCTAAAGATGACAACTTGTGGATGGATGCTGTTGTCTTGAAGGAGATGTTGGCGAAGGACGAATTGAAAGTGGCAAAATGCTTACGAAAAAGTGATCCAGGTAGCATTTCTTGATGCCTCCTCGCGCCACTTATAGATCAAGTTATCTCGATTTTCTTCGATTCATGAAGCACAAACAACAGCTTACTGACAGACGAGTTCCTGAACTAGTCAGCTTACGCGGATCTGTACTCTTCAATCCAATCAAGGAGGTCTTCGGTGATTTCAGAGCTTTATTAAGCTAAAGTGCCACAAGAAATATTGTATTTTCTTATGTTGAGTATTAATTCAAATTTATACATTGAAGATCAAAATTAGGACTGAAAAAATACAACATCAAAAAACAAAATGTAATTTGTTCTCTGTTGATAATTTTAGAGTTTCCTTTTTCTACTGTTTTATCTTAATTTTGGCTCTTTCAAAATATTCAAGTCGGGATTGTGTGAATTGATTGAGTAATTTGGATCAAACAAGCACCGCAACTTGAATCTGAATCTGATTCACAATCATTATTGAAGAAATGATCCTCTATTTATAAGAGATGGGATATAAAATATACAATTATATAATGCTCTCTACTTTAATGAGGGCGTTATAAGATACTTTTTGTATTTACATAAATGAGTATATGAGATCAATGGGTCTTGATTCGACAAGACTCATTCATCTAACTATGTTGAGTTAGGAATGTCGGTGAACTCCTATTGATCATCGGTTGTCTTGACTCGGTTCAGTTGACTTGAGTCTATCGGTTGGTTGCTTTTGTCAAGTTGTCGACTATCAACCCCTGGATGAGGAACTTCTGTTGTCAGTTCCTGTTGTTCTTCTGTGGTATGGCTGGGTTCGGTTGGCTTGTGTCTGCTAGTTGGTTGCTTTGGTCTGATTGTTGGCTATCGAATCCTAGATGAGAAGCTTTTGTTGTCAAGATGAGACTAGCTTATAAGACATAGGGTATCGTAATCCAGCAGTAACTTGCCTCTTGACAAAAGGTCTTTTGGGTGTTCGCAGAGTATATAACGGTAAAACCCTCGACCACCTGATGAAAAGTCTCTTAGGCTCTTTTGAGGTGGCTGACAAAGTTGCGTGAGAGTTGAGCTGATGCTTTAGCTCGGTTTGATGGATCTTAATTTTTGGCTCGAATAGCCTTCGTCCAGTTAGCTTCATATCTTGATTCAAGGGATCTGCACTAGGTCTCAAGTCTTTTGGTCCTCTAGTGATATGACTTTCGATCTTTTATTTGTGGTCAACTCTGTCATACTTTCATGTCTCTTAGTACATCAAATTTCTTCGAGATTCATGCTAATGCATTTGTGATGTGTGTGTGCATGTGCCTCTGTTTAAATGTATAAAAAATTAAATTAATATATAATGTAAATCTATTATATATTTATTTGCGAGAAATGATCATAGACAAGTTTTTTTTTTTATCTATTAGTTAATTTTTGAAAGAATTTAATGTAAAGCAATAAGTAAGCCTCAAAATTTTTCGTGAAGTCACGAATTTAATTTTAATTTATAATATTTTTTTTCAAATAAAAAATATTCTAAATTTTTTTATAAAATATAAATGTCATGTGAAAAATCATTAAACATTTATATTATTCAAATTTAAAAATAAATTTATTATAATTTATATAATCGTTCTAATATTTACTGTTTCGATATCTCAATTAAATTGCCGCCAAAATAAATTCCAAAAACTATTTAAGTGTTTTTTTGACATAAATTCAATACATTTAAAAAAATTAAAATTTACATTGCAATAATCTTATAAAAAATGTTAAAATTAAAAAATTCATTTTGATTAAGAAATCTTGACCTAAAATTAAAAAAAAGAAATGGGATACATGACTGCTATTTAAATACTAAAATATAACATCATAACATGTTATATAGCTATTATTTAGGCTTTGTTTGGGGCAGTTGTAACTTTATTAAAGATTGTTGCACAACTATGTCAGGAAGCTATGATGTGGAAGTTTCATGTATGTTTATTTTATACGGTTATGAAGTAGATGTGTTGCTGCTTTTTAGGATAAAAAATCTTATTGCCCTTGTGTTATTGTATTGTTTATAGGAGAACCAATCGAGGTTAAATAACTCGTACATGAAAACAAAAATTACATTCAGAATCCCTAAAAACACATTAATTCAAATATTATGCATATTCTGATATCTCACTTAGCAGTGAGCAACACAACAATTAAAATAAAAAATAAAACTCTTAAAAAAACAATTAACATTATCATAATAACGAATTTGAAATGTAGACGATCAATTTTACAAGATATTTTTTTCTCCGAAGAAACTCTCCATGTTGATCACTAATTGAGGTGGAATCATCTAATTAATATGTTCACATGAAGAAGTCACAGTCCTCTGTTAATCTATTCCTTGGACATATGTAATTTTTTATATCTATTCCTTGGACACATGCAATTTTGTTATCTCCTTTCGTGATGTATGTAGATAACACTTCAATCCACAACTACAGTACAAGACTCTAGAGACACCCGAAGTCCGCGAGCTCATATTTTTTTAAGATTCAAAACCACAAATTAGAAACAAAGCAATCCAACCAAGATAGAAAGCAAATCATAATGAGCAGCCCAAGTGAGACAGAGAGCAAGCCACAAAGAGCAACCACACCGACGCAAAGACAAAAACCACAAAGAACAATGTCGTCAAGAAAAAAATTTCCAAACAATCTTTGTGAAAAAATAAAGGCCATCACAAAGTAAATAAATATCGTTTCTTACAATATATCAATTTCTCCAAACAAATTCATAGAAAAACAAATCAAAAGCAATTGGGTGTCTCCACAGACCACAAACCTCAAAGAACAAAACCACCAAGTGTGGAGAGGACGAAGGAAAGCAAAGAAAGAAAAAACACCCTTTGCAACAAGCCAAAGGATAATCTCTCAAACAGATATGTGATGCGTGGCAATCATGTAATATCAAAGCAACGAGAATGTGGAAAGCGGGTCGTGGACGGCGTTGTATAACCTCAGGTGAGTTTAAATCAACGCACCCACACCGCAAAAGCCAAATACTCCAAAGTTAGTTTTCGTGTCCCGCCACAGCAAATAAGCTACCCCAAATGCACTCTTAAAAACAAAAATTATAGTCTCACAACAGTAAAAATTATATTTTGCTATTATTTAAATGCAAAGTATGGAGTCATAGCCTAAATATCTTGAATGGTATACAGCTGGTCTAGTTTTTTCCTCTTCCCACCATATGTCAATTTACGACGTAAATCCAATTGTGAACCGCGAGCTTTTCTGTCGCATCATCGATCTAATAAATTTAAATTTATTCAACTCGAAATATTACTAATCAGTTTTATATATATATATATATTTATATATATATATATATTTTTTGATGAGCACTAACTTTAAAAAAAAATTAATTGATTACATCTACAAAGATTTATAATCAATTAAAAATATTGATTAAGAAAATAGAATAAAAATTATTAAATTAAATTCAAATGATGTTTTAAGATAAACAGTAATTTTTAAATCTCGGCCCAACCCTTAATATCTTGTGGCTATGTGATTAGGGTTGTTAAGATGACTTTTTTTTCGTGAACAACTCGTGTTCGACTTGCTAAGCAAAAGAGCCGAACACAAACATATTTTTGAGTTCGAAATATAAACGAGTCGAACATGAGTTAAGGCTGAGCTCGCTCATGTTCGGCTTGTTTACACCGCTGCTTACGGAGCATTGGAGGCCTGTGGCAGAACATAGGCCTTATTATTATTATTATTATTATTATTATATATATATATATATATATA
>JXCR01108521.1:125284-168918 GCA_002079205.1 Phalaenopsis hybrid cultivar | reverse complement strand
TCATTATTTATTTATCGTTCTGAGGCGAAATTTTAAAAATAGTTTTTTTTATAAATTTATTATTCTAAATAAATTTCTCAAAAAATAAAATTTTAAAATAAAAAAAATCACTACGATGTGATGATTTTGTCAATTTAAAAAATTTTATTTTTGAAAGATTATCTTAAAATAAATAAATTTATAATAAAAAAAAATTTAATCATCCTTATGATTTATTTATTTTATTTTTATTTTTTTTTGCAAAATCATCATCTAAATAGTCAATTTTATTTGCTAATATTATAAAATTGACTTGTCAGTAGGTGATTTATCCTGTTGATATAACAAAATTATCTGATAGGGTGATAATTTAGTATATTTAAAAAATTTTATTTTTAAAGATCTATTTAAAATAATATTTTTAGAATTTAGGCTTCAAAAAATATGTGACAAACAATAGCACTGAAAACTATTTGTGTAATTTTTTTTAATCATTTATGCAATTGCTTATTACTGTGGAAAGATTTTCTCATTTACATTGATAGTAGATATGAGTTACATCATGAAATATCGACAATGCCTTTAAATTTCTCTTTTGTCAATCGGTTGACGTAGCTATCAATATAAATGTTACCATGACTGGATGATGTGTCGACTTATAGCTCTTGGAGTATGGTGGGATTTGTTTCTTCGACACTTATCTTATCAATGACTGTTTGATTCAACTCAGCGTACTTTGATCATTCTTGATTCTATCACACATTAGGAGGATGCATGTTACAATAAGAATATGAGAATTAAATACAGTTAGAGTTTGACTCTTAATAATTAACTTTGAATGATTGATACTTTCTTAATTTATCTGTCAACGATTTCATATAAATAGAGAACAACACCTTTCCAAATTTGCTTGACTTGCAGTCTCCCCTCTGAGTCTCGATCACCTTTGCAAGAACATCTTATGATGGATAAGCTTTCAGAGTCCCAAGCCATCGTTATGAATGAAATTTTGCTTTGTGGCTTACTCACCAGAGAGAAAGAAAGACGCAACATGTGCTTGACCAAAACATAATCTGTGGGAAAGAAAAAGAGAGGCTCGCCTTCAGGTTAGGTTGGCTCTTCTGGCGCAACTCCTAGAAATACTTTGTTTGTGGTTCTAGATACTTGTCAATTACTTGCAATCACATAGTCGTCCGACTTGGCTTTGTCTGTGGTTTCTATAGCCGCCCCTGGAGTGGCAGAAGGCCAAACATTCCCATCTCCTGTCGCTCTTCCATCATTTTGGTTGTTCAGTGGATAGCCTTTAATTTTGAACTCTGATAATTTCATTTTTGTTTCTGGGTATGTAGATGTTGAAACCCTATTAGGTTCAGATGGAGTTCCTGCAACATTCGTCGAGGTTGTAAAGGAAGCAATATAAGGATTGGTCGGCCTGTTGAAGAGGGAGACATGGTCAACCGTTAGGGTTTCTCTCATTCCCTTTTGAGATACAAGAGGGAGAGGCACAATCGACTCAGACAAATTATAAGGAGTTTTTTCATCACCTAGATGAGATTTAGAGCTTGTTCGCTCTTGGAGACGACCTTCCTCGGAGCACAACTAGAAGAAGAGATTTTAATGGTGAAGCAGATGACATTTATTCTTCGACAGGAGCTCATAAGCTGGTAAGAGCTATGTCAAACCTTTTTGTTAATTCCATATGATTAATTTCTAGTATGTCATTTGGTAGTGTTGGTTAGAAAAGCATGACAAACCTGACCCAAATCTTATCTTGCCCAAGCCTTTCTCTTGGCACTTCCTAGTTTGTTTGTCTTCTTTGATGGGTCATGTATTATGCTAGAATTATGCCCTTTGTAGATTAAGTTTCCCAAGTGCCTTTTGGTGATTTTATAGTCGACAAGTCCTTGGGGCACCCAAGGTAGTGTTTCATGGCTATACATCAAATATTTCCCACAATGTGTTGGGCGAATGAATGTGTAGTTGAACATGCATAAAGGATGACCGATTGTTCTTTATGTCAACCTATAAGAACGAGTGGAAGTGTTAACTTTTTAATTATTTTATTATTTTTTAATTGTCCATGCCAGCTTGCCCATGCCAGCTATCTTTCATCAAATCTCATTGAGGTGGCTAGCCTAGTTCCTCGAGTTGATTCGGTCGATGCATACTAGGTAGACATCCCTACATTTATCATACATAACATGTTAAAAGTAAACATTGCTTTATAAATTTAAATGATAAAAATAAAATAATTTGCAAGAAAAGAGGGTACATTATATATTATTTTTTGTTTATAAAGATTTTTTAGTCTGTCCCCTCTCCAAGTGCAAGGGACATCCTTCCTAGTGTTTGTGCATAGTTTGTAAGCTCCCAATTAGGCATGTTTGCTGACATTGAATGTTTCAGTCTATATTTGAATGAGATTTCCTATAATCTATCCACATACATATGGATCAACTTTTTTAGTACAAGTTCTCTTTTGTGGAAGGCTTTTTCTCAGAAGTGTTTGTTCTAATACTGAGTGATCCTTCCTTTGATTTCTTCTTTCTTGAGGGTTGATCATGTTTGTTATGCTTGGAAAACATCAAGCTTAAGCTCAAATCCTTCATTGTTGGCTTTTAACCATTCTTTCAAATTCCCTTTAACAAACATTAAGCTGGTGGCAATTCTTTGGTTGTTGAGATTGTATTTGATGAGTACTACTACTTTGGTCCTATGTGATAACTTGAATGAGATGTGGCTAATCATTGTCGATGGTGTTGTTTGAATCGCCCAGAGCACTAATGAGATGAGGTTTTCCCGACTGCCTTTTGCCACCTTGAACTTTTTTTTGAATGGGTTGATTATGAGTTTATTGGAGGCTTCTGTTTATCCATTCATTCATGGGTTGTTGATGGAAGCGAACATACGACTTCTTCCATGATTTTTGTAAAAATTTTTAACTCCATGATTTGTGAATTACATTCCATTATCGATGATGATGGTGAATGGTAGGTCGTACCTATAAATGAAATCAAATTGGATGGAAATTCCGATGACATAAACCATTTTTTAAGCAAGTGCATTGGCTTCAATCCATTTTTTGATGTTATCAACTGCGACTAATATGTACTTCTAATGCCCCTTAGAGGGGGAAATAGGTTTGATCATATCAAGCGCTTAGACAAAAAAAATTCAATGGGCTAATAATGAGATGTAACTGGTGTAATGATTGGTGTTGCATCAATGCAAACTTTTGTCACTCCTTGCACCTCTTAGAAAATTCTTCCTCATCATTTGTGAGTCGACTGGAAGTGTTCTTATCATTATATCAAATGGGCTCACATTCTTACTCCAAAATGACTCCAACATTCATTTGAGTGTGTTTCTCTAAGGATTCTATTGACTTGATTTTCATGCACACACTTGAAGATGAAGAATTGGTTGAACTTCAAAACAACTTGTCTTCCATTATAAGATATTGAGTGGCTTTAAATTTGAAGCGTCTCAGATTGGTGATGTCTTTAGAGATGTCTTCTGTTAGGAGAAAATAAATGTAATGGTCAAACTAACTTTTTTGCTTGTTCACTTTCTGCTTCTATCACCGCAGCCTCTTTGATGGTTGGGCACGAGAGTATACGGGGAGTCCCTCTCCTATGCGACTACCTTTGGATAAGAAGTTTGCAAAGAAGCACAAAGAAATACTATTTATAGAGCAAATCTAGCTTTTATTCAAAAATATATATAACTCTCATCATCTGATTCAAAAGTAAATTTCAAACAAAAATTCATATGAGCAAAAGGAAAGCTAAGACTATAACCTAAGAGGATGTATAACTTATAAAGAGCGCAAATAGTGCTCATGATTTCTGTTTTAACTTTTCAGCTCTAACTTTCATACTTAATAATAAGTGTATATGTTGAATAAGGATCTCAATAGGATAAAAAAGAACCTAAAACACCCAAGATTCCTTTCCAACCAAAGACAATGAGCGATGTCATGTACAATGAAAAAATAAAATTTTTTATAAATTTTGCATGATAATGTGTCTACATGTACTAGCCATCATGAAAAAAAATATTATAAAAAATGCATCTTTTGAGTAACATTTGGGAAAAAGGGCAATCAAAATAAAAGTGATTGTGAGATTTCAATCTCGAATGACAAAAGACGCTTAATGTCAACCATAATCCCTTTCAATAAGAAAACAACACTTGTTTTCAATCTATTAATTCTCCATGAATGTAAGACTAATTTGATAGAGAAATCCTTGCACCAAATCAGCTTTCTATAGTCACAATTGGAGAAATTATCCAAAATTATATTACAAGTGAATTTATGAAAGTAATAGTTGAAACTATTCTAACAACAACAAGCAAAGCTATAAGAAATATAGATGTTCAAAATACTTTGTAAATAAAAAAATAGGGATTGAATTGTGATTCTCAAAGGGTCAAATCTCATTGGATAAAACATCACCTACATTTATTTTCTCAGGAGAACCAAACCAACCAAAAATTTCTCCTTCATATGTTTCAAAAAGGGAAGCGCCATTCATCTAAGGATTAAAACAAAAAAAAATGATGTTTATAGTAATAAGGGAAGATAACCATCTTCTAATTTTGACGACCAAAATAGAAAGATCTTTCCCAAAAAAATAGAGATAAAAACTCTAGCTTTATCCTAAATGGAACCATTAGAATAATCATACCATTTAGCTAAAAGAATCAAAATGTAATGTCTCCAAATTTGCTTGGATTTGCATAAGATGTTAATTGTGTCTAAGTTAGGCAAAGTAATACTTTTCCAAGCTATAGTATGAATGTTTCTCTCCAACCTATTATGATTTAAAAAATTATTGATCATTGAAGAGATAAACATTCTAAGGTCTTTTGAAAGAGAGATAATGAACAACACCAATAATAGAAATAAGTTCAAATTGTATTCTTATCTAATTAAAATCTACCAATAACAAATAATAACTTTATTTTCTGTTCAACTGATCAAGGATGGAGCCTCTCAATAATTTTTTTGCAATCAACCATAAGACATTTAAAAGTTTTAATGGTAACCTTCAAGTAGTCCCAAGGTAAAGGTTTAGAAATAAAGTCACCAACATCACAATTCTTTTGTTGCGGGTAAATATTAACATATTTAGAAAAGTTGATAGCTAATTTGGTATTATTAAGTTTAAGATTAGAATCATAATAAAAAAATAATAAGGTCATCATTTAAATGTCAACTAGTGTCGATTTCAACTTTTTCAAATATCAAGAGATCATCAACATAAATGAAATGTATGAAATCATAATTCTTATGTAAATCAAAATAATTAGTAACACCATTACAGTCTGTTGTTGTTGCGAGATCTAGATATTCCAGTTGATGTGGTATATATATATAAATCAAAGAGGAGAATGATTGACAAAATGAAAAATAGAAAAAAAAATCACACCAGAAAAGAACAATACAATGGAACACACATATTTACGTGGTTTGACAAATTGTCTGCGTCCATGAAGTTGCAAAAGATTTTACTACTTGAGGAATTTACATCAGTCGATCACTCTTTGTTGCTCTCTCTCTTCTTCTCTCTCTGTTCTTCTCTCTCTATACCGAGATACACCGAAGAAAACTCTACACCGAGATACACCGAAGAAGACAAACTTATAAGAGAAATAAACTCATTTTCTTTTCTGCCACAAGCCACTAAGAAGAAGCCTAAGGAGAATAATCTTCTTCTTCTTCCTTCTTCCTTCTACCGCAAGGAACTGCTCCTCCTTGTACTTCTCTTCCTCTGCCCCGAAGAAAAACTTATTCTATCCCAAGGAAACCGAAGAAGAACTTAAAGCGTGACTACAAAACCCAAAGAGAGCCATCCGAAAATTTTATCATGAACAAGAGGGAGCGAAGATATGCTTCACTTCACAAAAGAGGAATGTGTGAGTGGTTATTTGTGAAGAGGTGTGACTCTCCAAAGAAAAGTAACCGCCCAAGAGTAGTGGATCGGGCTCCACCATTTCTAACAATTCTTCCACCTGGTGACCGGTACACATGTTGCAACATCTCCTTCCTCAAACTGATATCTGACCAAAGAAAAATATGTTGAGATTTTTATACCTATTTTACACTGTTTTTGATGATATTGCACTTTAAAGAAAGACATATTTGATGTTTTGTTGCAGGAATGATGAATTATGGTCATTAGAGCAAAAAGATGCAAAAAAGAGCGAATTTGGAGCGAAAAGGACCAAAATGTGAAGATTTGAACTAGGGCACCGACGACGGACTTTTCCCGAGACTCCATATTTAATTCACTTAGAAGGCCTGCCGACGACGCCCTCGAGGCCGCCGACGGCAAGCTCGGTGGTTATGTCCAACAATGCATTGGATGAGGACGAATTTTGGAGGGGTGCTTAGGCAACTCTTGGGAAAACTCATCCACAACGTTCAAAGAAGATTTTGGCCAAAAATAGAAGAGGTCTTGGATGTTAGAAAGGTCTTGGATGTTAGAAAAAGTCCTGGAGGTTAGAGAGGTTCCATTAGTGTACAGATAATTTACTAGAGTGTCTAAATTGTGAGGATTTTTCGAGAGATTGTAAGAGTGGAGGGAAAGTGAGAGATTTCTTCCTCCTTGCTACTTCAAAAAGGAATTGCTTCGAGAGATTGTAAGAGTGGAGGGAAAGTGAGAGATTTCTTCCTCCTTGCCGCTTTGAAGAAGAATTTTCGAGAGATTGTAAGAGTGGAGGGAAAGTGAGAGATTTCTTCCTCCTTGCCGCTTCAAAGAGAAATTTTGTGTGTTATAAAGAAAGGAAGAGAATTAGAGGAACTTCGACGAGTTTGCTTGAGGAGAAATTAGAGATAAGTTCATTTACTTATTGTAGTTTATATGACTTTGCTTTTATAAATGAATTTCGAGTTTTGTTGTGTTTTCCCATGAGATCTGAGTAGTTTTCTCTGTCTTTCTCATTGTCTTGAGATTTGTGGAATGGTGATTTGAATTGGTGGAGCCATGAAAATGTTAAAGAAATTGTGATGATCTTTTCACTTCGATCTTAATTTACTTTCAATCTGGTCAATTGATATGTTAAAATATGTAGAGTTTTACAACTAAAGTGAAGATTACATCCAAGATTCAGGGAGGTCAAAGCCCTTGGAAGTTGGGTGCAAATAAATAGAAAATAAAATTATCAGGCGTAGAATTGGAGATTTTAGAATGACAGACTAAAATCCTCAATTCGGTCCTATTATTTGGGTGTTGAAGTGTATGTTAGCGCTCAGTCGAGGGTAACGTGGGAGCTCCGAAGTGAGAGCTGGTATCCTTCCAACTTAGCCGTTGATTCAGTAAACAAGCGTAGGATTAGTCAATGTTCTTTATGCCCGGACCAAATGGTAAGGAATAGGTATACTCCTATTTGATACAATACAATTAGAACTGATTCACTTATCCATTCACTATAATTTCTTGACAAGGAGAAGGATGATTTCTTATATATTGAATATCACAGTCCATTCACTATAATTTCTTGACAAGGAGAAGGATGTTTTCTTATATATTGAATATCACATTAAAAACCTCAATCCATTCAATATAATTTCTTGACAAGGAGAAGGATGCTTTCTTAGATATTGAATATCACAAATTAAACCTCCATTCACTATAATTTCTTGACAAGGAGAATGATGTTTTCTTATATATTGAATATCACATTTGAACTTCACTATAATTTCTTGACAAGGAGAAAGATGCTTTCTTATATATTGAATATCACATTAAAAACCTCATTAGCACTATAATTTCTTGACAAGGAGAATGATGCTTTCTTATATATTGAATATCACATTAAAAATTCTATTAGTATAATTAGTTATTTAAGAGTTATTAAAATTACATATTTATTTCAATTGTCTATTAATGTAGTATAATTAGTTATTTAAGAGTTATTAAAATTACATATTTATTTCAATTGCTTATTAGTGATAGGTATAATTAGTTATTTAAGAGTTATTAAAATTACATATTTATTTCAATTGCCTATTAGTGACTCATAAGCTAGTTATTTAAGAGTTATTAAAATTACATATTTATTTCAATTGTCTATTAGTGACAGATAAAGAAATTGAATTTCATTGTTGCGATTAAGTATTATTTTTCTAAAATCTTAGTTCGTAGTTATAATATTACTCTATGTGGGATCGATATCTAGGACTCCATTAGAGCTCTATATTACTTGAGCGATACATATACTTACATTGATAAGTGTGACTTTACAATTATTGAATATTTTATACATCTATCTTTATTGAATCTATAACTGTTATTAAGCTTTTGGTGCAGTTGCTGAGAAATTAAATCTTTTAGCAGTAATATTAAATACTTATGTTTTTAAGCATATATAAAGTCGTTGTCAATATCTTCCGCTGACGGTGTCGCCTTTTTCTTCAACATGTATCCTCCACCTTGAATCATCCACCTCTGCAACTCAAAGCCTCTGTCTTCACTCTAGAAGAGCAACTGAAGTTGTGCACAACTTCAGTTTCTCAAGAGTACCAGCCTCAATTAACATATGAGCAGGCTCCACATAGCTTTGCACCTCCAAGCTATTTCTTGGGCCACTCTTGTCTCTTCTTACAACTCCCACTGTATTAGCAGCATCCTGCCTTTACTGAAAGTCTTTTTCAACAAGTCTAGCATTGTACCTCTTACTGACATCACACTCAATCTTCACCCGATACACCCACTTGTTGTGCAATGCCTTCTTCCTTGGTGGAAGTTCTACCAGCTCCCACTTGCTTGAACTTTCATCTTACAAGATTTCTTCATAGCTATGTGATTCTTCAACATATGTCTGTGGAACAATAGAAATGGGTGCCCTGGACCCACTTTCCTCATCACTTCCATCACTGCCCCACACTGTGGCCTCTGGTAGATTTCCTACCACATTCAAGGACCTTGAATCCAATATCAAGTTTTCAACAGAACTATGAGCTGTCAACAATAGTGTATCTTGTGATTCTTCAGATACCATATTTGTGCTATCATTCTCCATCTTCTTAGGATTCCTGTAGTTTCTCCTTATGTGGCCAGCCTTGCCACAGTTCCAGCAGGTTGTCTGCTTACTAAACTTTGAGTTTGATATATCTATACCTGAGTTCCTGTCAAGTCATCTCTCTCTGAAATCAACATTTAGTGTCGAACTCGAACCTGAGACCTCGCCAGAATCTTTCCTGTGAACTTTCTCAGCCAACATCAAATCATGAATATCATCGTATTTTAGTTTAGATTTGTCTGCAGAACTGTTAACTATTTTACCTTAAACATGAAGTTTAAGGAAAATATCCCTTGATTTCACTACTAAAAATAAACAAGAAGATGACTTCAATAGTACATGCTTGAATCCATTTAATAAAAGTGGGAAAGCTTAGCCGAAGCCATTCTAACATAAAATGTGTTTATTAACTTTATCGAATGTCTTCATCAAATCAATTTTAGAGAAAATTTTTCTTAAGGAGATACTTGAATTAAACCCCTTAAGAAGCTTTTTTATAACTAAAATATTATCAGCTGTTTCTCTTTTATGAATAATGTTTGCTTGAGCTGGAAGCACAATATTGTTAAAATGAGTATGAATTGTTCATCTGAAAGCTTGGAAATGGCTTTATAAATGGAATTACAAGAGATATGGGTCTAAAATCAATAAGAGATTTTTCTCTATTATGTTTCAGAAGAGTAGTGTCAATTGCTTTATCATCTTCAGAAGTTGGGCCAAATTTAAAGAAATACTTAATAACAATATAAGCCTCTCCTATAGTGTGTTAAGTGTCTTTAACGAACTTGGAGCTAAAACCAACAGAACTAAGGGATTTTTTAGACCTAATTAAAAAATCATCTTAATTTTAGGCCTAAAATCAATTATTGGGAGAAATTAGTTGTAGAAATATGCTTATGAAGGATTGTAACCATCCTAGCCAGTCAATGATTTAGCTTGAAAATTAAGAAGATCATAGCAAAAAGATTTGGTCTCATTAGCAATTTCTTCTTAATGTTGAATATATCTATCATTAAATAATATCTCTTTATTAAAGTTATAGTTATTCCTCTTTTTTATCTTTTGATATAGCTTCCCCTTTTAGAAACTCTACCCTTTATTTCATCCATTTGTACTCACAAAGATTAACATTGGATAATTTCATTTGAGTAGGAGAAGCATGTATCACTGAATCTTTACTAATATGAGAGTGTTCAAGCAAATAAAAACTATTAATATGTTGAGATTTCTAATATTAGATGTACTTGTACAAAAAATTGAAGGTGTTCCATTTCCATCCATTAATAGCCAAACTAACATTTTTAATCTTATTGCAAAGTACAAAAAAAAGGATCACCCCTAACAAGCTTTTTTCAAGCATCCAAAACAACATTAAAGAAACTTGGGATTTGGTTGCAAAAATTTTCAAATAAAATTTTGCATTTATGTTTAGAAGGTGAACATAAACAAATATATAAAGAAGAACGATAAGTTTAAAAGAAATCTAACACCATATTGAAAGAATGTGTAAAAACACCCAACCATGAAAATTTTCATAAAGCTCTATCCAATAAGCATCTTATTGGATTAGTCATTTGTTTATTAAATCAACAATATGAAAAACCCGTATTAAGAAGCTCAATGAACAAGAAGAAGGAATGTGATTATTAAAATTCAAATCTTGCTTGAACTACGAGGAGAAACTCCAAATTTCTCTTCAAGATGACGAATGCAATTAAAATCTCTAAAAAGGTTCCAAGAATCTTTATTATCATGAACCAAAGAAGAAATACAATCTCACAAAATCTTTCTCTCTTGAGAATTATTATCAGTATAAATGGAATTTACATAAAAATATGCCAATGAAAAATAAGAAACAATACCATGAATGAATTGAGCATTAATAACCAATGCATCAAAAGAAATATTGGCTATAATCTATTTTATCCAAATGCTTCTATTATCAACAACATTAAAATTATGAATGCTATTCTCATTTGAAAGAATCTTGAATCAATTTAAATAAAAAAGAGTTAGACATAATTTAGTTTCCAATGGACAAATAAGTTTCATTTTATTTCCTTTAAAAATTCTTTTACAATTATCAATAAGGGTCACGCTGTTGTACCCTCAAATATTCCAGAAGAAAGTGTTTAAGTAAGATATATGGACTAGTTATAAAAGTTCCTTTTGTTAGGGTTGTCTTCCTTAGCCTTGGAGGTAAAATAGAGAGAAGGGGAAATAATGGTCAAATTACCAAAGATGGATTTCCAGAAGATGAAGGGATATTAGAAGTGACAAAAGGAAGAATATGAAAAATAGGTTGTCCAATCTGGATAGAAGAAATCACTCCTACATATTCAACAAAAAATAGTAGTTGAGAGCAAAAAACTGTATTACGTAAAATATTATCAATCTCAATAGCAAAATCAACATAATAACTTTTAGCTAGAGAGGAACTAGTAAGAGAGGAGGGTGGAAGACAACAAAATTGATGAAACATGTTTATGCTTCTTTGTAATCTAAAAATTTTTTGACCTTGCTTTTAATGCTACCGTGCAAAATCGGAATAATAGAAGTAGTATTATAATCTTAAGATTTAGTACAATTAGAATGATCATAAGAAAAGTCGGAACAACTTTTGTAAGATTCTACTTTTCACTAATAAATGACATGGATGATTAAATCTTAACCTTCAACATTCAAAATGACATTACCAAGAAGCTTATAATTGATGTTTTTCTTAATATTTACCCTGGCAAAGGACAAGAATCCTTTACAGTAAGAGAATCAACAATCAAAGGAATCTCAAGTTTGCTCGCTATTTGGAGATTTCGCTTTTAGTACAACAAAATGAAGAAAAATTAGAAAATTTAACCCATATTAAAATTTCTTTCAATTTTTTTTTTTGATTGGTTGTTAATCATAAGGTTATTTATCAAAGGTGAAAGGTTTATCGTTGATATACCATGACCCTCCCATCAAAACCAACTCATAATCTTCAATACAATTGAAGATAAAAAGAAAAAAATCCTTTTGAATGAGATAAACATTACCTTTTAACTTGAAGCACAACCAATTAATGCAAGATTCCACCTCTTGGTACTTTCTTTTACTTCATAATTATGTAAAAAAAAGCTTTATCATCTACTTAAAAAAATGTAAATTAGATTAAAGTTAGAATGGAGAAATGGGCAAGAAAGTAGAGAAATTGATAGACGGCTTAGTGACAAAACCACTACGCCATGTACGCATCTCAAACAATAACAAGAAGAAAACTTGTCAGGGTTTACCAAGAAGAAGAAGAGAAAGCATGGAACCTGAAACCCTAGCAGAGATCTCGAAGCACTCCCACATATCCATTGAATAATTTAAGGCGTGCTTAAGTTAGTTAGGTTTATTTTCCAAGTTTGCTCGCTAGACAGACTTCAATAAAATTTTAAATGGTATGTTTAAACAATTAGCTTAACATTTTCAACAAATCAATGAAGAATTCAAAGAAATATTTACATTTCCAAACTTCCCATAATGTAAATGAAAAGGGTATTCCTAAAGTGGCAAAAGATTAGCATGCTTTAAAAAAGGAAAATACTGCCATTGGCTAAAAACAAAACATAACTTCCCATTAAGGCTTAATTAAAATATTATCCTTTTTGTTATTATCGAAAACCTAGTAAGAAATATAATATTTTTATCCTGTAAGAGCACACATTTCTTTTGTCAGTACTTGAAGAACTTTAAAAAGAGGTCATAATAGTGCAATGTTAGGCACATATTGGGCACAGACACATCTCCAACACATATCAAACACAACGTTGAAGTACATGATTTAAACAATATTAAAAAAGCACTCATGTCGAAAACATCTTAAATTTAAAAGAAATATTTTAAAATATTTTAATGTTTAAAATTCTAAACAAATTATATCAATTTTTTTCAGATAAAAATTAAACTCATTTTGATCTAACACAAAACAGTTAATCTTATTTCTTATACATCATGACTAAATAATATCTATGGACGCTTTAACTTTTGAAACTTAATCTTATCAAATTTTTATTGTCTGCTTCATTCTTCTTAATATTCTGTTTACTTAATTTTTTTTTTCTATTTTTTATGTTTTAAATTAGAAAGATTTACATACATCACTCTTCTTTAAAAGTTCATATTTATTTATTTTTCCTTAGAATCAGAGTTGTATGTATTCAAATGTCTTTTAGTCCTACGCACCAATGTGACATGTCATGTATTTTCAATGATAGATGTCACGTATTCATGTCAGATCGTATTCATATTTATCCATCATATCCCTCAAAGGGACCCAAAATTTTCCACTGGGAAAGACAACCCAACGGCTCACAACTAAGTAACCTGCTATCAATGACATTTGAACCAAACTTTCAAATTCAAAAGCTAATTGAATCCGGCCAATCTTACATGCCTAAAATTTTCATCGCAACCCAAACAAAGATTGAGCAGGCTCCCATTTTAATCAAAAACACTGGTGCTAAGAATCGTTTGCTTTGCCATAGATTTCATGTTGGACAATTTTGGCCATTTTACCAAAACTCTATCTTGTTAGTTAAACAATAACAAGAAGAAAACTATCTTCAGCAATTTGGCTTAATTTTGAGCCTACTTACCATTATAAGAGATTTTAAATTTTCGATAATTACAGATTTTAGATTTTAAATATAAATTTATAATTTATAATTTATCCATATAGATAAACATAATTAAGAAAATATTTCATATAAACAATGAAAATTTACATTTGTGAAGGCTGCTGAACAGGATTCCGCAAAGCGACGATTGATGATCACTGATTCAGTGCATGAAATATATATATATATAAGGGCATTTAAATACATACCATAAAATTCTTATGTATTTACATATCTAACACTCAAACTTCCAATATTTACATTTATAATCCTCAAAACTTTAAAATCACATAAAAAATACCACCTTGGTTAACTTTCTAAAAGTGAAATACACATTTTCATGCATAGGTTTATGGCACCAAATTATTATATAAGTGTAAATATCAACCTTTAGTGTTAGATATGTAAAACACAAAAAATGTTTGGTATGTAAATTTCTCATTTAGAAATTGAACAGAAGAGCAAGCCCTGTAACAGAACTAAGGCTGGCTTCGGATGTAAACAGATAACAGTGATGAGCACAATAAAATCAGCTCCTGTACAAACAATACATTTCTTTTCATTGCATTGCTCAGCAAGTACAAAAAGAAGAATACATTGTCTTCCACTACTCAGGATTAAGCCTCCAAAGAACAGATCATCAAGAAAGAAAAGATAACAGAGAAGAATAGAGGCAAATGTAATGTTATTATCACTTTCCAAGGTTAAACAGCTAGAGGCACTCTGCATTCAAGGGAGAAAAAAGAATATATTTGTTGAGATGGTAGAGATATTAAAGCTGTACAGGAATACGCCTTCCCCTTATGATTCTTTACAGGATTCGATAACCTTAACAACTGCTGAATGTGTTTCAGGGGATATCATATTCAGTGTCAGATGAAATGCCTGCCAAAACAAAGTGAAACAGAACATAATTTTATTAATCAATTTTCATCAAACATTGATATATCTGATTAACAAGCAGATTTCCATTGCTGGCATGATGCTATAGAATATCATGAGGTCTACTAGGGTTAATAAATGTAATGAGTAGAATAGGTGTGAGTCATTCAGTTCAAATATAGTTTACGAGTTAGGGGGGTTGTGCTTTATATTCCTACTAATACTCTTCATTGAGAAGTTTATGTTACGGGTCTCTTTTTGTCCCCCACCAAATTTCTCACCTAGCAATGGATGCATAACAATCATTTTTCAGTGTGGCATACACTTTAAACCGTATTAGTAAAGAGCTTTAAATCCTAGTGTAAAAACCATTGTCAATGTACATTGAAAAATGTGCCAGCATTGATCCTAATAAGATCTAACGGTCAAGAAAAAAGAGCGTGCAACAATGGAGGGCCCACCAATAGAAGTCCAAGAGGCTCGCTTATCCGACTGAATGCAGCCGTCCGAGCCAAAATTGAAGGCCGACTGAGCTAGGAGAATGACGAGAGGGCAATCAATTGATTCAAATCCGAACCAATGAGACTAAAACAAGATATACAAGCATTCAGGTTAACCACTACAAGAAAGCCAACCGAAGGTAACAAAATACCTTTCAGTAGATCCGATACGAGGAAAGACCGATTTCCTCAATATCACCAACCATCCCACGGACGCTCATAAAGCTCCTCATTAGGAATCAAGAATTGACAACACAACAAAGTCTTATAGTCATCCCACGGGCACTCCTCGCTGAGGAACGAGTTATTTATCGGGTTATGGTGATTCATCATCTATCTTATAGTCATCCCACAGGCACTCCTCGCTGGCAGGAGTTCCTCATTCAGAGATCGAGGGTCATTGAGAGTCAGAAGCCATACTAGATCAACCAATCGCTTACCAACCCGATGTCAATCAAGCTCAACAGACAAGAAACACTGGCTCAGCCTAGCCAACCGAACCGGCCTTACTAGTAGAAAACAAACAAACTAAGCCACCCGAGCCAAAAGAGCAGTTGAGCGATAGGCTCATATATATATAATACCTAAAATATCTTGTAGAACACTTATTAAAGCAAAGACAAAAATGTAATATCATTATATTGTATCATCTCCCCTATAGATAGGAAGATCATTTTATTACAATAAAGAGAATATATAGGATGTATTATTATTCACTTATCTCTCTTCTTTCTTACGCTCTATTTCTTAGAGTGTAATTCACGAACAAATCATAATTCAACATCCTAAAAAATTCTCTCGGCAATTCTCAGAGGTCGAACCCCTAGAGATGTTCAAAATCCCAGAGTTAAGAGTCCTATACTGGCAAAACCGATATGAATGACCACATAGCATTGTTCGAGTTGATTGTGTCAGCTATGCACTGAAAATGTGGTCTCTTCTTTACCATGCTGAGGAATTCAACCCTCAGAAGGTTCAATGCATTGCCACCAAGAGTGATTGCATTCTTCACTGATTTCAAGCGAATGTTTCGGGTGCAATTTCCCAGTACCCAAAAGCTGCAGAAGAATTCACATGTCATTCTACATATCCGACAGAGACAAAGCGAGACCCTTCACTCGTTCATCACCCGCTTCTAGAAGATGTTAGAAGTACAGACATGGATCCCATAGTAGCATGCCGCCCTAGCTCAAGGGTTGAAGGAAGGACCATTGTGGTATGCTTTAGGCTTGCAATGACTAAAGACGCTAGTCGAGCAGTTAGAACTAGCAAACAATCACAAATTGACAAAAGAATACAACTCTGCAGCATCATTCAAAATCGAGCAAGCTGACTGCCATCCATTAAAGAAAACGGACTTTGGAGAAAGTTGGAAGCATAGACATCTGATTGCTTGGCTTGAAATCGCTTCAAAAACTCACGAGAGCCCTCGAATTACCCAACAACCGACAAAATGTACCGTCGAAGGAGACGGGCCCGATATCTTGACAAATGCCCAGCTCGACAATGAGAATGTGTTATCGTTCCAAATCTTATACTTTATTGTCAAGTTTATAAATATTGTAAAATAATTTTTTTTTCAGATTATGTGTGCAAACAAGGTATATGGCCAACACTTAAGTTCATACAAAGGATTATCAAATCGACCAACACTCAGGAAACACGAACTAACACGCCAACAGTGATTCCATTTGAGCGACAAAACCGATAGCGATGCGTGATATCCAATCGAAAAAGATTTTCCAAAATAGAAAGCAAAGCAAAACATCCAATCAGTTAAGATTTTTCAGAATCGACAACGACAAATAAATATCCGATGGGTAAAGCTCAACTAAATTTGACAGATAGTGAAGATTAACGCCCAATCGACAAAATACACAAGAACCAACCCACAATGCCCAAATATAAAAAAAAACTCATCTCCTAGCTCGAAACGGGTCAAGCTCTAGCGATGATTCCCTACTCAATAGCGAAAAGATCTGCACTGGGGTAGCGTACAAATCATCACAGTAGCAAGTCTTAATAGTTACCCCTTGCGAAGACTGCGATAAGATCAGTTACACATCTGGCATAAAGTGCGGTTTGTCCAAGGAAACAACCTAACCGAACAACCGATAAAAGAGTGTAATACTTAAGCCAGGCGATAACTCAACAAAACCAATCGAAGACATTCTTATAAACAAAGCCAAAATCACAAGAAATTATCACAAGGAAAATAAAATAACCTGTAAATGTAAAATGCAAGAAACAAAAGTGAAAACCGACCGAAATCTTTGTTTTAATTCATGATTGAAAACTTACAAAGAATTTTCTATATGTTTCATTACAAAGAATTTTCAATTACAAGTATTCAAAAAAGAAAAAGAAAACGTTTTCAAAGTCAAATGTGAAGCCGAAGACGAACCAAACATTTGAAGACCCTCCACCGTCTCCATCGCTTTCATCCTCTTCTTCACCCTCCTTCGGGTACAAGAGTAATGTAGCAAATCTATTCAGAGACTAGCTTGGCCTTTATGATCCAGCCAATGGCTAAAGACAATGCTACTCTGATCTACGTAGCGAGGAGCTCCACCCACAGAGGGTGGGAAGAAACTTAGCAAAAACTCATCTAACGTCTTCATTGTCGCTATCTTTTCCTTCATTGCTTGGTTATCTCCCTGAGTAGCCGACAACAACTCTAACAGTATGAGCACTTCGGCTTCAGGCACCTTCGCCCGATTTTCTGCCGACTTCACCCTATTCTTGCCCTTAGCTAAATTTTCCTCCACCTCCACCAGGATTGTTGGCTGAAAGTGCTAAGCCTCTCAAACCATCAACTAATACTTGCCGGTCATATGGCCTAGACCTGAGAGAATTTGCTCACAAAGGATCATCTCGAAAGCTCGAGACCATATCGTGTCAGCAATTGTAGAAGTGCATAGAGATACCATAAATAAATCCATGTAACAGTTCCTCCTCAGATCAAACAAAACAAACCAATCATCGAGCTAGTACTCACCTTTGCACTCTCGGCTATCGGAACCCATGCAAGTGGGTTGCCCTTCCACTTCTTTCGGGAGAGGGAGAGGGAGAGACACTTGGATTGGTGGCTTGAGCTTTCACCTTTCGACAACATACCTCCTCTTCCTAGTTGGCTCGGACTCGAGTACATGTTCGAGGCAACAGGAGGATTACTGGCTTCAACCCTCGCTGTAGTTCAATAAAAGTAGGAGGGACCCACTGAGGGATAAATGATCCCGCTTCCAGTCTTTCTATTGAGGCTTCTCCCTCAACGCCACTCGATTCCAACCAGCTCGGCGTCCTTTAACTTCTTGGTGTTGTGTACCGAAGGACCGACAGTTGATAAAGAGCTTTTGGTGGGGATCAAATTAGCTTTCCTCGTGATAAGAATTAACTTGTTAGTCACGATTCTTTGAATAACAGAAGACTTAGATATAGATTAAATCATGTCCGCACCTTCAATACTTTCTCTGGCACAGACAACATACACCTCTCAGCCAGCCAACGCAGCAGCTTCTAGGAGAGCAAACTATGCATGGGCAGCCACTCAAGCTTTCTTCTTAGCAGCTCGAGTGGCAGCCTCTGATTCCCACTTAGCCTATGGGGCGTCTGAGGTTGCCAAATCTTCCTCAGTCATTCGTACAAACTCTTATGGTTGCAATACCCTGTTGAAAACTAACAAATCAAGATACTAGTGAATTGAAAGTTGTTAACCTTCAACCCCCGCTGCTTCAACCAACACACGCTTTGGTACCTTCTTTGATTTGTCAGTCGCACCTCCAGACGGAACGTTTTGGATGTTTCTTCCCTCGAAAGAAAATTCAAGATAGAAGCGCAGCTTCCAGTTCTTTATTTTATTTTCCAACCCCAGCAAGTTGAAACTTGTCGAGAGAGGCGAACTCTAAGCAACTCTCTGGATCACCCGAAACGAGAACAAGTACGTGAAGAGCTCCGTCGACCAGTGGATTCCCGACCGACGGGAGAAGATGACATAGGTCATAATGGTGGCAATGGAATTAGACAGGATTTGGGCAGGGATAATCTCGTAATGGCTGAAGATACCCTACAATTCTCGTCAAACCCTATAATCGAAAAATTGAGGATCCTCATACCTAGGAGTCAATCCAAGTCAAACCCTATAATCGGAAAACCGCTCTCACAGGGTAGCGCCAGAACACCAACGACTTCTTGCATCTTGGGTGGTGGTAGAGCACTAGCAGCTTCTTAAGTGACCCCTTCGATCAGCAGATATTGTGCCGCAATAGAAGGTTGAGCTGACGCATTATAGTCAAGCGAATAGTCTGATTACTCCTCCGATTGGTAAATGACCTCACCCGATCGACCAACGCAATCAATTTTATTTTCTTAGCAGTGATTTTCTTCTTTTTACGTACTTCGATCTCCCAAAAGAAGCCAGAAGCATTTCCTTTCTGGGGGATCAATCGCAGAATTCGGCACACACCATGACAGCGCTTGAAAGCTAACCAATTCAAGAGAGAAGAGATATAGAACCAATATGGAATGTTAGAGTTCTGTCATACCTTATTTATATGAACCAAGGGCGCAAAAAATCAAAGATCAATTATTAAATCATTAATTAAGAATAAATATTATCTACATTTTACACTAAATTATCTTATTCTTATCATGGCATCCCTTTCAAGAATAGTATCAAGAAATTAAAATATGTATGTAAAAAAATTTGTCAAGATTGATCTTGAGATCTAACAGTCCAAAAGAAAGAGAGTACAACAAAGAAGAGCCCACCAACAGAAAACCAAGATGTTCACTTATCTGACCGGATGTAGCCGTCCAAGCCAAAGTCGAAGGCCTAACGAGCTAGAAGAAGAACAAAAGAATGTCCTATAGATATGGCTCCGAACAAATCAGACATTAACAAGATAGATAAGCATCTAAGCCAACCACTACAAGAAAACCAACCGAAGGCAACAACTTACAATCCAGTAGATCTGAGCCAAGGAAAGAAACAATTCCTCAATATCACCAAACATCCCACAGAAGCTCTCAAGGCTCCTCATCGGCAATAAAGACTTGAAAATACAGCAGAGTGTTATAGTCATCCCATTGGCTCTCCTGGTTGAGGAACGAGCTACCTATCGAGTTACCGTGATTTATCTTATTCCTGATAGTTTAATTTTGATCCGAAGACAATAGTTCCTCATACAGAGATCGAGGGACAACAGCCAAACTAAATCAACCGATTAACAAAGCCTAACCGGTTGAATCAGTCCTGCCGAACTGAAGTCAATCAAGCTCAGTCAGCCGACAACGTCGGCTCAGCCTTGCAAACTAAAACAATCTTACCAAGCCAAAGCCAAACAACCTCAGCTGCCTGAGCCAAAGAGCAGCCGAACAATATACTCATATATATATAAAATAACTAGAATATTTTGTACATCCCCCATTAAAAAAAGGGAAAAAATGTAGTATCACTATATTGTACCTACTCACATATAAGAGGGAAATCTTTTTATGAGAAGACACAATATAGACACGAAATATTACTGGTCACCTCTCTCTCTCTCTCTCACTCTCTCTCTCTCTCTTTCTCTTTCTATTCTTGCTCTATTCATTAGGGTGTGCTTCATAGATAAATGAGGATTCAATTGTCAACATCATGCATGATTAAATTATGAAATATGTTGGCATTTCGAGTTAACAGTATAGGGTGGACCCAAAATGAATTTCATTCTCTGGGATTCGTTGCTTATTATCTAAATCTAAGAAACACACAACAAAAACATTACCACAAATCTTTCCAACACTGGAACAAGAATTTGTAATCTGTGATTGGGAAGGCAGCGTGCAATGGCTTCTTTCACCTTGGCACTGCAAAAAGGAAGTCAATACCACGTCAATTATGATTTCAACGTCGTCTCAGATTTGATATAAGATGACTGAAATTGAAAAATTGAAGGAAAAAAAAAAAAAGAGAAGATCCAGACCTCTCTGTTGACAGAAAGGCAAGCAGTAGAGCTGCATAGGCTTCAATGATCATCATTTCAGCCTCACGCTGACTTTGCAACAAGGATGCCTCGTCATCCTAATAAAAAAACAGCATGATTAAAAAAGAGCTAATGAGTGCATTGAGAGGTCTTCTTAGATTTTTTATGTTAAAATATTGTACTAATAACAAATGGAAAAATCAAACCTTATCAAGTCGTTCAACATAAGAAAGATCATAACATATATCATATGCACATTCATACAAGGAAAACTGCATTATTTGATTAAAACAAAGTAGATTCGGTTCAAGAATGATACTTTTTATGCAGTGGGTCTCATCAAACTTGGAAAAGTGAATTTTCACGCATATAAAACAGCTATTGCTTTGGTTACAAAGAGGGAAAACTTAAGGGCAACGCTGTAAGCAGTTGTGTAACTAAAATTTAAAGTTAAAGGAGATGAAAGGACTTGCCAAAAGCTTAGGAGTGTCAAAGAATTTAAGAGTAAAAGATTTATTTTGTATATAGCCCAATCCTCCCTGGTTCCACCTCAGCACAGAAAACACTAAAGTGACACCCTAACACATTAAGGATAAACCATTCTAATTCAGTTTATTGAAGGTTCTTTCTGTTCATAGATCTATTATCAGAAAGAATGAGGCCAATTATAAGCACTACGGATAGCCATGTGGAACAAGAAAAATACATTTTCAACATAGAATAGTCTGTTTGCAAAATGAACAGTATTAACAATAATGGAAAACAAGAAGTAAAAGAAAATGTTAATTCAATTTCATAGCCAGTAATTTTAAAGCCAAAGACACGGGATCATTTAGAAAAAACCATGCATCATCAGAAGTACTGAGGAGAAAAATCTATTATGGGAAAAACGCAGTCTGAAAAATATTCATGATAAATCCATTCACGTTCTTACATTGACTAGAGCCTCTTCCTCTCCAGCAGCATTCCCAGCTCGTTGATTGGACATAAAGATGGAGCACAGCAAGGGTACAACTTCACTGTAAATCTCGTTACTAGCAGAGGTTCCAGGCTGAGTCACCAAAACACGTGCAGATGCAAGCCGCAATCTGCAGCAAAGCAACACTGTGAGCTACTAAATGGTTTGAGAGATGGCTGAGAACAAATGTTTTCAAGTTGCATAAGAAAATACAACTGAAAAAACAAAGCAGCAGTAAAAAATAATAATGATAAAATAACAAACAAAAATAAAAAACTTACAAGCCAAGAAACAACCTTAAAACAATGAAGGCATGCAATTCTTTCAACAAGAAAATTAGCCTTCCCACTTCTCAAGTGTATTTAGTAAAAAAAAGAATATCTGTATCAAATTTTTTAATAATATCAAATCATTACAATATTACAATGAATTACAATTTCACATTGAAAATTTAAAATAAAAGTAATATGAAATACTATGACGACAAGAAATTCCAAACTCAAACTTCATCTTGTCATCATAATGAAGTTTGCTGGTGGTCGTGTTGAGATCCAAGTTCTTAGATTAGTAGAGCACTGGATGAGGTGTGGAGGGCATGGTGAAGAGCAGAACGTGGAAGAGAACATTAGGGTTAGGGGTCTTAATTTTGAAATTTGAATTCAGTTTTATCTGAGTGTTTTCCCTCTTGAGGGTTGTACAGATGATTAGGGTGGTGCTCCGACTATCCCTTTCCCCGGTGGTGATTTACAGAACGTGGAAGAAACCATGCATCATCAACTGTAATCTCCCGCAACCAACCCCTAGTTCCAACCTCCTTGCCTTTGCGAGCTTTTCTGGCAGTCAGCCGGCAACCCCTGCCCCTCTTTTCTGTAATGCGAGGCCACCTGCCCCCTCCAGCTGTTAAGCAGCCCGATGCTTTCGTAACCTACTGCTTCCAGCCTCAAAAATCCAAACTGCAATCATCCTCTAAGCCTATAGTTGTCCAAATCCTGCAACCCACTTTTCCCAACCTCCCAAACCTCCAGCTGCCATTCCAAAACCTGCAGCCATACTCCAAATCTACAGCTGTCCAATCCTGCAGCCCCTTTCCATCCTTCCAAACCTCCAGCTGACCTTCCAAAATCTGCAGCCCCACTTCCCCTCCTCCCAACCCTGCAACCGCACTTTCTCCCAACCTCCCAAAACCTGCAGCAGCACCTCGCCCTCCCTCCATACATAACCAGCCGCCACCTTTCCTCTCGCCATTGCAAGATTGGGGTTTTGTAGTGTCTTTCTTTCATTTTTCTGTTGAGAGTTGTTATGAGTCATTGTTGTGACCAAATTCAATTTCAATATTAATATTTATGTTTCTTTTGTGGTTTAGGCTTCACCCGATGTCAATGTCTTAGTCCCTCATGCAAAAGCGACCTAATTTTAGGGAAGTTTTCAAAGCATGTTGCTATGCATTAGAAGATAGGATCGGTAGGAGATTGAGTCAAACATATATCTTGCAGTGTGCTTTACAAAGAATCTGAATAATGCTAAGCACAAGTACTCTATTTATGATAAGAAGTACCATGCTATAATGCAAGTCTTACAAAACTAACATCAAAGTAATTTTCATTAAAGATTTAAATAATTTCCATGCTATAATGCAAGTCTTACAAAACTAACATCAAAGTAATTTTCATTAAAGATTTAAATAATTTCCTGAAAGTTTAGTAGGGCAACAGTCATGTCAGCAAACAGTAGTATTAGAATTTGTTTCTACTTTTCACCCCAAACAAAATACCAGATGTGAATCGAAAAAAGTTAGGAAAATTTATTACATTCTCTTATTAGCGATATTTTAGCCGACTACAATTTGTTATGACTTGCAACAGCCATGCAGCAGTAAAATAAGACAATCACCCCCTTTGAAACAAAATATGGGTTGCAAACTAACAATCCTATAGAACTTATGTCATTCACCATGCATGCATATTCTAATTCAGCTGTATCGTTGGCTAAGTCTCAGCACATAAACTGCATTCAGATATTAAAACAAATTGATTTGCAGAATAATAAGTAAAAAACTATGGCAGAATGCCATAGAAAATTATGAGGACATAATGAAAGTAAGAATGTCATAGTTTATCTTCCCCTAAATGCTTTTTGCATAACACGTTTAATAAACTTAATACAGGCCTGATACCCCTACAAAGTAATTACAAAGATTGAACCAAATGATAAACTTATTAATTTATTTAATAGCATAAATCTTACTCTTAATGTCGATAGTTTAATACCATACAACACTTCTAAGCCTCCAAAGTTCCCAACAATTATCTATACAAATTCAGATTTTAAATTTCTACTAGTATCATAAGTATCATCATTGCCACTAAACCCAACCCCAAACCCAACCCCAATCCCAATTGTTGAGGAAATTCCATTAAATAAGATTATTGGGCCCTTCAGGCAACATTCTTTATCTAATGGAGAGGAAATTCATCACTGGATGATTCATGGATGACTAGTGATGAATGTTAACACTTTCCTCAAACTTCCTAGGTAAGAACAAGGAAATGATGACCACCACTCATCCAACCTTACGTTTGATGTTGATGGCATGATGTAAATATTTTAAACTGTATTTTAATTTTTTTTATTTAGGAAATATTTGGATTTATATCTTACTTTTAATTACTTCATTTACTAGTAAACTTAGGCCCTTTAGTTATAAATAAAGACTCCCAAATCTAGTTTGAAACACGGATTGATAGAATAAAATATTGATTGCTCTCTTCTTTGCTCAAGCTACCATACTTTAGCAACATTATAATAACATCTATACAAATAATAAAAAATAATATTAGAAGCACTTTCATAGCACTTAAAAGTGCTTTCACAATTAAAAATTTCTACCCTGTGAACCATCAAAGCTAAATTGTAAATTAAAAGCAGAAAAATTAAAGAGGACGTTAAGCATACAAAGCAAACCTGTTAGGACTATCCTTCTCAACAAGGTTCACAAGCAAACCCAGAATAGCAACTAGAAAATCCAATTGATGATCATGCATCTTTCTATCATTAAGATGTCCACATTCATTGCTTCTGTCGATGGATGTCATAATCTCTTCCGTTTCAGTGCCAACAGGAAAGCACGAGTCAAATGATGGGAAATGGTTCGCAATCAAGGAAGCCAAAGTATCCAAACCACCACAGGCTCCAATTTGCTGACAGCCAACAGGGTTATCATTTGTTAAGTTCATTAGAACCTGCCAAAGAGGGAGCATATCATATTCTCAACTCCTAATCTGACAGAAAAATAATTAAGTATCGGCGGGTGCAACGAGACAATAATTTGAAAGATAAAAATATGGATTCATGCACTTCAAATCAGACAGCAGGAAAAAGAAAAATCAATATAGTATAAGGTTGGTAAGAAATTTCATTTCAGAGAATTTCGACAGGCAAAGAGATGGGAAAATGTAAGGAGTACAATTGCTTTGTTAAATTCCATATTGTATACCGTCATAATTCAACTATGAACAGCAGAATAACCCCCATAGATGGCAGAAGACTCTTTTCAGCAATTTGCTCTAGGATTCTTATTTATTTTAACAGAAAAATTAGTATAAAATGAGAACTAACACGGGAGTTTCATGAATTCAGTTATGACTTCAGGTATGCTCAACTGTAACTGATACGAAGTGCTAACTAAACTATCATTAAATAGAATAATATGCAATGAATCTACCCTTGTTTGCTTGGTTCCATGTTATTGCCTCAAAATTGAAGCTTCTTCAAGAATAATAAAAAAGTTTTTATATTCCATTACTGCATACCACAATCATCAAATTGTTCTATACAAATATTGTCTAATTTAATAAATATCTGGGAAGAAGCTGCCTTTGTTAAACTACATTAGAATGGTTGCAACCTTAAGGTGAACCCAAATAAAACAGTCCTCCTATGCTATTCAGATAATGCGACCTAAGATATAGGCAAGTCAAAGAGCCTCTTAATCTTTTCCTTTATACAATTTGCTAATCTGTAATAGTAATAGTATAACACAACAAATATTCTAGTATTTATTCAGGAGAAATAACGTTCAGGTTTTATCAACAAAAACTGAACATTTAAGTCTGTCCTTGCCTCACATAAGATGAAGGATACAACCTGTTTATTACAGCAGTTAAACCAAATATCTATGAAATTTATGTTTGTCCGCCAAGGGTTGTAAATAAAAATAAGGCACATATTAAAATTAAAAAAAAAAACCTTTACTGAAGAAAGAAGGCAGTCCTCTAGAATATTAGGATCTTCTTCAGCTGCCGATGGGCAAGAATTATCACTCGACTTGGGATTGACTTCACTAGTGGGCTGACTTGATTCATCGTTTATGATTATACTCAGAGCCTCAGATCCATTGACATTTTCAGTAACTGCAAAAGCTTGTGTGCTAGTTTGAGTTTTTCCCTTTTTTGAAGATAATTGTTCCCACTTTGATGGTCCCAAGTGATCATCAAATTCAAAAGGATCACAAAATTCACTTGCGCTGTCAGCTTTGCCATGGCTGGACATTTGCGTTCTCTTGGATTGGACATGAGAGCTTTCTTTTGAACCAGTTGACCTTATGGAAATCCAGCCACTTGAACTTTGAGAATTCGCCTTCATGCCATTTGGATGTAACTTTACTTTCAAGCCAATAGTACTTGCGCAGCTTACCCCATTTGAAGAATTAAATGACGTATCATACGATGTAGAAGTAAGGCAATCAGCTCTATCCATTGCAGGTAAAGCATCAAGTGATGTAGTAGCTTCTAAGCTTGCCGTAGACAGCTTTTGACGTTTATGACAAACTTCAATGCTCTCCATTTGTGAACTCTTAGTTCCACAGAAAGAAGTTGAAGAATAATCCTGCATATCTGAAATTAAGAAAAATGATATAAACTCAACTAATATATGAGAAAAACAGCAATAAGCATGCCACCAGCAAGATTTTAATTAAGCTTATAAGAAAGGAAAAAAATCCACTTTGCATTGTCTCTAACTAAACATGCAGACATAATGATTAAGAATATGAGAACAGAATTGAGGGCATCTCCGACAACAGCACAACACCAGGTATTGGGGCCTCCAGGCTTTCTGCGGCTGCCCAAACTCTGTCCATCCAGTCATCAGACCTGAAGTAAGCCCTATTTATGTCCAGGAATGCTTTTTTTGTAGCAATCTTTTATTCATAAACTTGTAGATATAAAAAGTCTAAGATGATAATAATTAAATTCCTACGATCTTGTATATCAAAACAGCATATCCATGCCTCCAAGCAATCCATATATGCATGCAAGCAAGTATACACAAGCGCCTAACTGTCATCTAAACATAATATCAGACTGAACTCAAAATTCAAAACATCCATATATCCATGCCTCTAGCCAATCTAAATATCAACGCAAATGTTTTTAAAAGTGCACTTTGAAGCGTGCTTCACAAACAAAGCAAAGCAAAGTGTGTGACAGCCACTTAGCTTCGCTGAGGTGCACTTCAAAGCACTGAAGTTAATTTACAGTTTGTTTTTGTAATTTTTAAATCATTAATTGTTGCAACAAACTATTAAAAATTATTTGAAATTTTATATTGATGGCTTACCCTTAATATTTGCCTTCAATTTATGTATTTTACCACAATTTTTTCCTATTTTATATCAACTTTAAGTCGTACTTTATATTTTATAATTGTTAATGAATGTATATTTAAATATTAATAATTTTGTATAATCTATTAGTGTTTTGATTAATAAAAGTGTCGCTTCTCTTCGTGCTTTGCATTTTGAAACAAAAATAAAACCTCAAGCATTGCATTGTGTTTTATGCTTAGATAACACTAATCAATGCCTGCAAGAATGCGAGCCAAATCGCTATGTAAGAAAATTGTCAAACCAAACACACCCAAGAGAGTTATTGATGATAGAAGGGCAACAGAAATGATGATTGGAGTGAACCCTGTGTCAATAGATTTATAGATGACAGGATCAAAATATGGAGGAAGAACTGGAGAGATAAAGAGGAAAATGAAAGCAGACCAGAGAGAATCCTCAAGGGCAAAGGATTGATAGAGAGCAATGAACCTCGTGATTAGAATGAAGAAGTAATGAGAGAAGGAAGGGATTAACTGGGAGAGAGAATTCCAGGAAATCATTTCTCTAATCAAATGGCCATTTTACACTTAGAAATGATAACATAAAAAGTAAGGTCATTTGACATAATTTGTACAATTACTGACTCTGAAAAATATAATCAAGATAAATACACATAAGATAACGGTTAAAGAGGATTAAATTAATGTCATAAAATAAATAATTTAGGAGTGATGCCTTGCAATGCATCAATTCTTTTTAAAAGTTGGCACAGGAAGATTTTAAATACCCCCCAGAATATTTGGAAGTGGTTAATTTAGTCCCATAATATCACGTATCTCTAATTTACTTACTCTACCATACAAATATGGTCAAATGATCCCTCCTGGATAACGTTGGGTTCAAATTTATATCACAATACATTAGAGACCTTATGGATCAATTTTGTATAATTTAAAGTTTAACTAAAATTTACTCTACCCATGCCAAAATTAGGTTTAAACATGATATTCAATCAAGTGGCCCATTTAATGATAAGGCCAAAGAAAATATGACACCTGAAGCACCTAAAAAAATAATAAAAAAAAAAAACTATAAAACCATCAGGGATGACGACAAAAACAACAACAACAATAACAAAGCCTTAATCCCACTACGTGGGGTCGGCTACATGAATTTTTTTTCTCCATTGCGTCCTATTTGGTGCCATATTTTCATTTACCTCTAATAAATTAAAATAATTTTTTTATGCAATAAGCCCAAGTCTTCCTAGGTCTACCTCTGCCTTTCTTAACAAATATCAAATCTAAAACATCTACTCTCCTAATCGGATCATCAGATGGTTGACGTTTAATGTTACCAAAGCATCTAAGACGACTCTCTCTAATTTTGTCTGTCACTGGAGCTACACCAACCATATCACGGATATATTCATTTCGCATTTTGTCCCCAAGTGTAAAACCACTCATCCGCCTAATCATTCTCATCTCGACATCACTCAACTTAGTACTATGTTTCTTTTTTAAAGGCCAACATTCAGCGTCATAGAGCATTGCAGGTCTCACCACCATATTATAAAATTTCTCTTTCAGTCTAAGCGGTGTTTTTCTATCACACAAAAGGCCTGAAGCATTCCTCCACTTCAACCAACCAACTTGAATTCTACTATTAATATCCCCTTCTATATCACCATCGCTTTGAACAACAGACCCGAGATATCTAAATCGTTCACACCTTTTAATAATTTGATCACCCAAATTTACACTTCTGTCACTAAAGTTACTACTACCAAAATTACATTACAAGCAGTCAATTTTAGTTCTACTGAAATGAAGGCCTTTAGACTCCAATGTAGACCTCCATAATTCAAGTTTTTACTGGGTTTTTTTTCTCTCGTATTATCCAGGAGAAGGATATCATCAGCAAAAAGCATACACCAAGGTACATCCTCTTGTAAATGTCCGGTAAGACCATCCATAATTAAAGCAAAAAGATATGGGCTTGAAGCTGATCCATGATGTAATCCAACAAAGATAGGAAAATATTGGGTCAATCCTCCTGTAATTCAAGTTTTTCCTAGGTTTTTTTCTCTCGTCTTATTCACAAGAAGGATATCAACAGCCAAAAGCATACACCAAGGTACATCCTCCTGTAAATGTTCATTAAGATCACCGATAATTAAAGCAAAAAATATGGGCTTGAAGCCGATCCATGATGTAATCCAACAGAAATAGTAAAATATTTGGTCAATCCTGCTTCAGTTCGAACACAAGTAACAGCTAACAGCTCTAGTATACATATCTTTAATGACTTGAATATAAGTCAAATCAACACCTTTCTTCTCAAGAACTCTCCAAAGGACAGCTGGGAAATATTAAAAGCTTGAGGCAAAAAAAGGCCGATTTCTCAGAAACAAAGACATAATATCCACATCTACGATGAACAAACACTTCTAAAAAAAGTACTCATATCAACACATAACAAGTACTAATATAGTTTAGTGTCTACAATATGTATTGAAAATGCTAAAAATAAAAAATACTACACAAAATAAATTCAAATTGGAAAATGAAAAATTCAAAATACATGTAAGAAAATAGGAGAGAGTCTGTTGTTGAAGTTATTAGACCAGCTCTTTCTTTTTTTAATAATGAAACTAGTTAGCAAAGCAATACTGAAATCGCATTTACATTGTACTACCATCAAGAAAGAAAAAGACGTCTAATTAAGTAAATATGGATGGCAAGTAATGACTATCCTAGAGGGGTGGATATCAACATTTAGACACTGACCAAGTGTAGGATGCCAATATCATCGGGGAAGTTATTGTGTCTCACTTGGAAACCAGTAAATCTAAGAGAATGTATAAAAACTTTCTTTTGATTAGCGTTTTAAGGAAAAAATACTAACAAAATTTTTTAATCCATTAAAAGTACAAAGCTCTTGAAGAATTTACAAGATTGAACCAAAAAAAAAAAAAAAAACATCGTATGATCGTAAATTGACTAACAAATGTCGGACCCAGGAATGCCTCAAGGTAAATAAAGAAAATCGAACTTCAAAAAAAAGGAGAAACATGGGGGATACTACCAATCAACAAATCATCAAAAAGCAAATACGCTAACACAGGAGATGAAAATATAATATTATCTAGGTAATGCGAACATCCCAAAGGGATCAAAGTAAAAGAAGCGGGACCTAGAATGCTGTAGACTCCATTCAATCATGAGTAGTTGCATCAAAAATATTTTTTGTACATAGTGATTACAAGAGCTAACCTCAAACAAAAGAACCATAAAGAATGATTTCCTTAATTTGAAATGGTCTTGAAGGAATTAACAAAATCGTTATAAAAAAAAGTTACAAGATTTATAACATAAGGGAAAACCTTCAATAGCCATGTAAAGAAAAGTAAATTCATACATCCCAAGCTGAAGGGGCACAAATATCCATCATCCCAGGAAGAAAACGAGAAATGGATGGTCAGGAAAGTCTAGAAGAAGCAGCATCCACTCGTGATGGATTGCCAAATGTTGAAAACAAGTGTGGATTGATTGTTGTAGTAGACTCAGAGATGAGAAAGAACCTAATTAATCGCCGTGTGAAGAAATGCCAATTCATACATCTCAAGCTGAAGGGGCATAAATATCCATCATCTCAAAAGAAAATGAGAAATTGATAGCCGAGAATGTCTATAAAAAGAATCGTACACTTGTGATCGATTGCCAAATGTTCAAAACAAAGTGTGGATTGATTGATGTAGTAGAATCGGAGATGAAAAATAACCAAAACAAGGATGATAGGGGGCTCCTCAAAAAAACCAAAAAAAGGAGACCACTTCAAGAGACATATGCTCATCAAGAAGACCAATAGAATAATTCTCAAATAAATGATAATTAGATATGCAGGATTGAATAATCTCCAAGCTCAGGAGACCAATAAAAAATTTTCCAACCTAAGTGTAGAAAAATTGAGCTGCCTTAGTAGAAATCTTTGCCACCAACAAAATGAGAGCATGTTTATCGAGAATAGTTGTTGGCTTGTTATAATCAATATCCATGTTTTGATGATAGAATAATGATACGCAGGTTGGCGGTAACAATTAAGAGGGCTCTTTCTCCTAATAACATTAGTGAAAGAGGAGGGAGCAACAAATCTAGTGAGGCTGAATTCCAGCGTTTAGAAAGATCTAGCCTAAGAAATCACGAGTACCAATGCCAACCACTTAACCATCCAGAGATACCTAGCAGGATGGGATATGCAACTACAAAATATGAATATTAACAGAAGCCAAAATGCAGAGCCAATGGAAGCAATTGAGAATGTGTCTTCATATAAAAAAAGGCTGCAAGAGATAGCTTCAAATAAAAGAAGGATGAAAAGGAAGACTTGGAATGGTCCCAAGCAAAAGAGATTGATCTAGCTAGACGAATAACATGACAGATCAAGCAAAAACTACATAATGCAACTAAAAAGCAAGAGATGGTAGCAAAAAAGCCGCCTAAGCCATCTAACATTCCAAAACAATCAAACAATCACTTGCAGAATCATCATAATAAATGTAATTATATTATTTCGCTTCCAAAACAATGATCAACTTCAACCAACCTCCATTAATCCACTAAAGTTACTAGTTCTCCACATCCAAGATTGATTACCTTCTAGCATGGCCTTGAGAAACAACCATTCCGGCAATTTTATATAAATGCTTTTTTAGCTTTCTTTGATTAGTTAACATGAGAGATGATCATTAATCGATTACACGTTTAGACAAGTATCCTTTGATGCATTAATACTTCAACTAATGAATTTGTTTCCACACTAAGAAAATATTTTAACTTCGTTCAAATTATGAATCCCATTGGTTTGTTTCCACATCTTGTTTATCATCCGATCATGTTTCTATTGCAGGTTTATATGGGCTTAAATAGCTTGAGATAATTTTTTTTTTTAATTGTGAAATGCCTAAAGCTTATGTTGTAATAACTCATTCTGAGAAATCCCAAAAAAATTTTGGCGACTTAAAATGCACCAAAATTTTTGCGCCCCTTAGATTTCAACCGAGTTAATCTTATAAAATTTTACATGTCAAATCGATCAATTTGATATAAAGCACTATATATAAATTTTGAATAGATTGAAAGATATAAAAATTGAAAGTAATAAATTTAATTAATTTAATTAATTTAATTAAACTCTTAATTATCCTCAATCCTTCACTCTTACTATAGCCACCGCCTTAAGTGATATTAAGCTTAGGGGTCTCAGTCAAAGGGTTGAGATACTTATTCCAAAGCTTCCAAACCCTTCCCCCTTCCGATTCCCCCTCCCTGTTTGATCTCGCAAGCATCCCATGAATCCCGCGAGAAGAACTACGATTCTATGTTGTAGCAAGCGAGCCAAGTGGCACTTGTGAAGTACACGAGCTGCAGTAAATCGTTTCCCACTCCCTCTTCCCTCTTCCCTCTCTCGATCCTCCTCTTGTTTCCCCTCCTCCTTTGTGACGTTCCTCTCTGCCGAAAGAGCCAGCGACTCCAGCTACAGTGATGGAGTCGAGATTGTGCGCAGACGCACGACAGTGTGCCGCCAGTTAGGTTTCCAAGTTCCATAACGAAGTCGACAAGAGGTAATCCAAATATCACACTATTTGAGACATCTCTTTCCTTTCTCACACTTTTATTTTGAGATTTGCCACAAATTGTGCATATTTTTCATCTCCAGTCGACGTAGCGGAAACGAAGTTGGTTTGTGGGTTCCAAATTGGCTTCTAGTTGAAATCAACAAGGTTGGGAAGAGTGAGTCAACATAATAAGTAGAGGGAGGGAAGTTGTGACAACTTCGGAGAAGGGTGGGTTAGGTTGTTGAGAAGCCGGTTGAGATACATTTACATAAATCAGTTATATTTCTGGTTAAATTACTTTATAAGCCAAGATATCTTTAAATCCGAAGTTAATTGCGAATAGGTTGTTTACCTGAGGCGGCGAGCTTGAGGTGAGAGTGTGGAAAACACGTCGTAGGGCGATTTCGTCAATTCAACTAATTTAATACTCCGCAAATTAGGTAAAATAATTCAATTAACGAAAATTGCTTGAATTTTGAGGTTTGATATTATGTTTCATAGGTTGCTAAGATCAACTTAAAAGTTATCCAACATCCAATTAAATACTTAAGTTTGAGAACTTAGTGTGATATCTGAGGTGTGTAATTACATTTTTAAATTTCAGTAATTATTTTTATTTCACAATATATGCTTGACTCTATGTATGCTCTAATTTCGTTAGATTCTTCATATTATTAGATAAGAAATATATCCATACCAGAAAAGAAACACAATGCATGAAAGATATGTATGAGACGCATGATATGTATGATATGTATGATATGAAAGATAAATATGATAGAAAACATACATGCATGACAAGCATGATAGAAAAAAATATGTAAGATATAAAAGATATGCATGAGATAAGAGCTATGCATGATATGACAGTTGTGTATGATGAATAGTTGCACAGCAAAATAAAAGTATGCATGTTATTAGACGCATAAAGATATCTCAAAATAATGTATGTTATGAAGAATGAAATAACTTATATAAGAATGTCTATACGTGCATGTTCAGAGGAGGATTTCAGCCCTTAATGATACAAACAGGGAACACCAATAAACTCGCACGAGTTGAGTTTTTCTACCACCCCAGACAATTGTGATGGTTAGATCACTAACTGTTGTGCCGATGAGATAATATCGGCCAATGGTGAGTTGATCAGAGCTTACCTCCCATGACAACTGTGAGGTTTACATTGTTAACTTCTGTGTCAATGGGATAATATCAGTAAGGGACAGATAAGGGTTTTTCCACCCTAGACAATTGCAATGAATAGATCGTTGCCCGCTATACCGACGGGACAATATCAACAAAGGGTGTGAAAGATTTTGTTGACGATGATTCTCACAGAGATAAATGTGTATATAAATAGTATAAAATAAATACATATAAAAGACTTGGATATTTTCATTTTGAAAAGGTTATTGATACATGTAATAGCAGATTTCTTAAAGGATTGCGAAGGAGCATGCACACTTCTAAACTAAAGTAATTCAAAGAGAAGAATACAATATACATGATGGTCTTTTATATCTCTATAAGAAAACTTATAATATGCTAATTTATTATATTTCTTATAAAATATAAAAAATTAGCATATTATAAGTTTTCTTATAGAGATATAAAAGACCAGCATGTATATTGTATTCTTCTCTTTGAATTACTTTAGCTTAGAAGTGTGAATGCTCCTAAGTAATCTTTAAATAACTCATTATATAGTTTTAATTTTTTTTTACGTTTTAAGCATTTAAAAAAGATGAACGAATAAGGACGAAAACAACAAACCGAAAAGTACAAATTTCTACTTGATAATTTTAAATGTTTTTGTTAAGGATTCTTTCACATATTATTAGAATATTAAACTGCTTGTGATAGAAATAGAATACCAAAGAATTAATTTTCATTGCCCGATCTTCCTTTCTCGTCTTTATTAACTCAAAAACACCGGGTCAGATCGTGACATAAGTGATTAAAGAATACGATGTTGAATTGTTGGTAAACATAATGAATACAATAAGAAGAAATGTTAATCCAAGTGATCTACAATAATGAAATTTGAAAGCACGAGTGTTTATGGTAATTGAGGTGAAACTATAAAATAAAGATAAAACTTGTATTATTGGAGAAACTTGGGGTAGCACGTAATGAAGAAAAATTTGTAGAAAAATGAATTACATAATACAAACAAAAAGAGGAAAGGCCACAATAACTCGGTAGAAATTATGAAAGAAAAAAGATTATTATATTGAAGCACCACTAATATCACTCAGGAAAAATAAAGGATTTGACATACATAGTACCTGAAACATTGATAATTACAAATCTAACACCGGCTTTGATTCATTTTTCAAATATCAAAATTCATGATAAAACCCCAACCCCTATTTTTCATTTTTATCGAATTCTCAATGGTTTGATCCTAGCAAGCATAAATGCATCTGTTCAATAATTCAAAAACATCACATGGAAACTAGATTTTCTTAATAGCAATGTTTCTGGTGCTATGTATGTAATTATCCCTAAAAATAAATTAACTAGGAAGTTTCACAAAGTTAACCAAAAATTTAGGATAAAAGCAATGATTATATTTGTTTCTTACAATTTTTATTGATGCATCCAACATTAATATGATGAGATTTTGTGAAATTTCTATTCATAAAACCAATCTACTATGGCATGAATGAAATCAAATCATATACCACTAGGCATAGTTTCATGCATAAACATGCACACATCAATACATAGTGTTGTAAAATGACAAAGTCTAGGGTTTCATATGAATTGAACATGGAATAAAAAAAGACATACAATAAGCACGCATGCAAAATTAGCACAAAAAAAGGAGAAGAGAAATAGGAACTAAGAAGGAAGAACTGAAGGGGGAGATAAAGCTATCTTTGCTCAATTTATTTTCATTCAGAAATAAGCCCTCAAATTTACCCTAGAGTCCTGCTAAATTGAAAAAAAAAAATACTAGGGTTATAAGAAAATTAAGAAATAAGAAATATGATAAAGAAACAAAATGAAATAAAAAAGAAAATATATCCTAAATAGCCAGAATATAAATATCTAAATACAGTAAGACAATCTAATCAATTAGAACCCTGATGCTTAATTCAAGTCTGGATCAAACGACTCCCATCTACTAAAGATTTATGCTTAAGATTTCATCAAAAAGGTAGAGAAGCATTGTAGCTAATCATGAGTCACCCAAGAATCATCTCATGATAAGTTATCTTATTATCTAAAAACGTAATGCCACTCACCTAAAGAACACAATCAAATCTCATTTAAAAGAATCTTTCCGGACTAGAGCTTGGGCTGATGTTGGTAAAAAATTATACTCATAGAGATAGCCGCTGAAAACTTTGGATGCAATCTACATGCTATTAAATCCTCAATATTGAAAGTTTGATTGATGTTCACTATTACCAGAAAATCAATATGATCGTAGAAAATGGAATGTCCTTTTTACGTAACTTTGGCGTTCCGGTTGCGTTGGTGTGGTCTGTTTCGTCGTTGGAGGTCGTTTTAACGAATTCATCGATTTACGTGCAACTTGCTTGTGCGCGGAATTATGATAATATGAATGTCTTTTCTAGCTAAAATTGGTGTCGCGGACGTGCTGACACAGTTCATTTTGTTGTCGGACGTCGTCCGGAGAAGTTTGCACTTTCACCCATCCTTTAAGCTCAATTTAAGTTCGATTTTGTGCAACTTAGTGAATTTTATGCATTTTGTTTGTGTGTGTGTGATGATAAAGTTCTGAAAAGGTTTTCCTAGGGCTTCAAATCTTATTGGGAACTTCTCTCTGAATCTCCACATGATAGTCCTTAACCACTCGACCATACGACGATTGTTTTGAGATCATTAATGTGGTACATCACAAAAGAAATAAGAAGTGGCTGAAATTTCTAAGGGGATGAACTCCAATATTAGTTTTCTAAGATAATCAATAGGAACCCGTAGAGCTAGATCCTAGGATCATAAGTAAAAGAGTAATGACCTCAAAATGAGGTCAACACGGACCTAAAAATAATGAAAGAAACCTTGGGTTACAAGAAAAGAAAATAACAAGAATTAAATCCTAAAAATATTAAAAAAAAGAGAGATCCAAATATTCTTCTAAAAACAAATATCTAAATAAAGGGAAAAAAATATCTAAGTAAAGCATAATCAGACGGCCAACAACCCTTCTATAAGAGCTTACAACTATCTAAAAATGCTATCCTGAGTCTAGCTACCTGATTGATTATAAGATCTAAAGGTAGCAACCTTTCATTGGAAACAAAATGTTATTTAGGTTAGGGTGCCATGAGCTCATTGAATAAAACATCTTACAACAATGTGATCTCTCCACATCAATGTCCACACATTCACATGAGCTCCAATAGGCCAAGCTCAAGCCTACCACTCATTTTTAATTGAGGTTTCATTAAAAATTTTAAAATTCAAAATATAAAAGGCAATTTATCATAAAGAGCAACTCATACATTAAACAGATTTCATGGATCCAAATAAAAAATTTTAGGAAATGTGGACCAGAATAAAGCCATCCTCGATCTTACGAACCTACAAGCAATTAACCACAAGAAAGAATTGTCAGGTTACAAACCTTAAACAGAAATTCATACTAAGGCAAGGAATTTGTATCCTTTTAATTTTTAAGGGTACTGAGTACCACTGAAAAAGAGTTATTATTGATTCTAAGCTATTGAAAAATAAGATAAAAAATCTACTAGAAAATACACCCAGTAAACTGTTTAAAACTAGTTTCAATAAGCTATGATTAAAACAAGATGAATCCTAGGCAGCAACTAAGCAGCCATAGCTCATAGTTGACCTCCAACAATTTGTGAATTTTAATAGGTAATAAAATCTCAAATCCAACCAAATTACTAACCATGTACCTGTATTCTTCCCCTTCGAGCAAACTTCAGAGGATCCATTGGGCAAGCATGTTAATTTCCCATAGTTGGAGGTGCTAAAAGTATTTTGGAGAAGAGAAAGGCCTAAAAAAGACTCAATTACATTAGGACAAACAGAAGACCAGAATATGCAAATAAAGAATCAACCCATATAGTCATATGCATGTATCAAACCTGACAGAAATTTGATGCAACTGATAATAATACCAACGAAAGACAAAGACGTCCTTCCAGATTCCAACTTGGCCTTCTTACTAAGCAAGTAGTTCTGTTACCAGAATGTAAAAATTTATCATGAAGTCCCAACAGAAAATAAAGGAAAAAGCTAACGATTTGAAATGTCTGCACAGATATTTATAGAGGGGATGAGACAAAGCAGTATTTTATAAAAACTAAACCTGATTGTTTTTGCTCAGAAAAGTGGCATTTTCCATAACCTTCAAACACTTGAGGAGAAATACAACACTTTCAAGGGCAGCACTGTCGTCATCTTTTGAATCTGTAACTGATGACAACTTCTTTCTAAACAAACCCTACAATACCAATTTTACCATTTTGTCAAACAATTTTTAATGAGACATTCTACCAAACAACATAAATGAAACACAATAAAACTAAAAAATATTTGTTGATGGGTTACAGAAGATATGATCTATGACTAAGAATAACAAGTTTTCATATGCTGTAAAACAAATATGAAAAAGCAGTAAAATCTGGCAAATAACAAAAAAAATGTCTCACTAAAGTGAATTTAACTCGGTTACAAAGAAAATGAATGTCACACTTGAAGAGATGATTATCTAATCCTTGTAGAGCAAATTCTAAGGGTGTAATGCTTGAGTCGTGTACACTAGATGGTTCTATCAAGGTTAAAAATATTGAGCCCCAATATCAGAAAGAGAAAAAGCAGATTTGTCTTAATTCTTGTGAAAAGAAAGTAAAAGGGACAGCTTATGCAACAAGTAATGCAAAAAACCAAGACAAACAGACTCTTTTGAAAATTCTTAATTTTTCTGAAGATGCCATTTGGCTTCATCACTATCATCTATTTTTTACACATCTATATATAATGTGTCCCTGTCTTTTCAGACGACTTGTATCATCGATTTACATTGTCATGCTTCTGAAACACTAAGTTAAAAAAAAAAAACGCCCCATATATAGTTTCCTGTCAGTAATAAAGGAAATTCTAGCACGTTTGAATTAATTTGCAGTAGCATTTGGGTACCATCCAGAGTTCTAAATGTTTTTAAGAGTTCATCGATTTCATTTATCTGATTGTCAATTGTACTAGTCACACGAATTTTCTTAATTTAACAAAAATACAATGTTAACAATCTTATTTTATAATTCACTCCACAAGTCGGTAAAAACTAAAAAAAATTAAGTTTGACAATGCAAGAAGCTGCATTTACAATATTTTAACTATCTACTTTTTTTTTAAAAAAAGCATCATCCAAGAGTGATCCGATATAAATACGCCACAACAAAATCAAGTTGTTAAAAGAAAAATACTATCTATTGCTTAACATCACTTGGGCATTTTGAATTCAAAGCGATGTCCCTAAATCATTTTAGAGGGAAGTTGTCCTCACAACAAACGTGACAATTGAACTCCTCACGGAATTTAGAAAATAAACTCCTGTGAAATACCATACCGAATTATATTACCTGTCAAAGCATCTTTTGGCCTTAAACATAGAATATGTAGATATATCTATTTTATTCATGCGCATAATCAAAAGAGAGGAAAATTGGACCTCCTAGGTTTGTAATTTTTTGGATATCCTTTCACACAAAAAGATACTAGAGTTATCATCATCCTCTTGAAAAAATTTTAAATATCTAATGATATCGCCTCTATCGAAAACAAATCTCACTTAACAAAGCCTTATCTTAAGGAGAGCGATGAAATTATGAAAGACTAGATGTGTTTAATCTACTTTTGATACTAAAACTATATTTTTTTCTATCTCTAATAGTTTAAAAGCAAACAAAATCAAACACCACCAAAAAAATGTCCTAAACACCTTTAAGGGTTTGTTTGGTGCAAGCGCAGCTTCTGTTTTTCCAAGAAACAACTATAAAGCTACTTCCTGGAGAAATAGCTTTACAGGAACTGTCAGAAAAATGCTAATGACGAAGCTGGAGTCTGTTTGGGAGATCTGTTGTGTAGCTGATGTTTCTGATGAGAAAGACCGTTTTACCTCTTATATATGTAATATATTCAAATAAGTACAGTTTTCAGAATAATCACAACTAAATAAAAAAAAGATGTTGTACTACAAAAAAAAAACAATATTACAGTACAAAATTTTCTAATACATAAAAAAGTGATAAGTTATTTGAAGCATATAACTATAATAATGACAACCACTGTAACCAGCAAGCCTAGAATGATGTTTGTTTTCAAGTCCCGATGATCAAGTCTTCGAGACAATCTTCACTCCATGCCAGCATCTCTCGCGTGACCACGATTTAGTGAGAACTCATCAGTGTCATCAACCCAACGAAATAAATCGCAATCTGCAGAGTATGTTTCTGAGAGAAGAGTAAAATCTTCTCCTGTAGCTGTCTACCCTTCTGAAGTGGTATCGAACACAACTATCACTACAATGGTAGAGCGAAACTTTCAAAGTACTTAATGCTCTTAAACTCACATTTCTTGTTATTATAATACTATATTGCTCTAATTAATAAAGGATAAGCAAATATAACATTCCAGAAATTAAGCAGTCTTAAAATTAAAAATAAAAGTTTGACGGGACACATAATGAAGCTACAAATATTTAAAAATATATATATCCAGAGAAACAACATAGAGCTGAAATATGAATCATCAACAACCAATAAGTAGGTGATGCAACATAATTATGATAGTTGTGTTCACCAAAGCATCAGTAACCTCTTCTCTTAACTGTATCATCTCTTCAATGTCTTTCTCCCTTAGAAGTGTTGTATTCATTCATCCTAAAATCCACTTCATGCACTAAAGGCATGGCCCGATGTTAGTTAGCTTCCTCAGGCATGCATGCAGGATCTTCATCTAAGACCCTATAATCGATATCATATTGGGATGAATGCCTCTACTTAAAATTATGAAGCATAGTTGTTGCAACAACTAACTTTACTAGTTTTTTGAATGAATGCACAAGCATATCTCGGAGTATGACTCATTTTTTCTATTCATTGAATGTTCACTCGATAACACTGCATAATGATGAGTGTCTTTTGTTAAAAAACTCATTCCTCCCTCTAATCACTTGGTTATTGCGCTCAAAATCAAGAAGGTGATGCCTCTTGTCGGAACATGGCTTCAAAAAAACCCTTTGCAGTGGATATCCTGAATCAACAAGGTAACATTCTCCTGAATAATGATAACATTAGTGGATTCGCTCAAATGAAAATATTATAGTGATGGCTAAAATGCACCAACTTGAGGAGGCATCGAAAATTTATATTCACACCGCCGGGTTGCAAATTTAAAGATTCTGTTGTTATGTGCACTCCAATTTCCAACAAGTCATCACGAGTGTAAAACACATGTTGAAAGCACATACTGTTAATATATTCTATGTAGCAGCCTCACGCCTTCCGATATATGTGATCTTTTCCTCATTGCCAACTCATGCTTGAACATGTATTTCATCAATTGCTCCGATGCAATCCTTTTTATAAAGAATATTTATAAAATTTATTTAATGTTGTACTGCTATAATAAATAGTGAGATCAATACCTTGAAAAACAACATGTACCTCGGATCACTACGGATTTATCGAGGTGTTTATGCAAAAATTGTGTTCGGTGATTTGATAATGCCTGTGGTCATTTTCATCAAAGAGTTCACTTCAATATGAAAATATTTATTGATTGTCTCTGTAGAGTGTTAAAAAAGCTCAGAAGCAGCACGAAAGGACTCTATCTGACATAATGAAAATAGTGATGACCCATTCTGAGTGAGTTCTGTTATAGCCCAGACATTGACAATTGTTGCTACAACACTGAAGAACATAGGTTGCAGATTCTTCTCCAGCTCCAAGTCAATACCACTAAGTCAACTTTTTGCATTCGGCGAGACCTACAATTGATAAACTTGATTTCTAAGAAAAAAATTTTAAAATAAGTACAATTGAATGTAAAACTTTCTACATACTGAAATGTTTTCTTGTCACCACTTCTCAGGTTCATCAATTGTTTTCCTAATAGGATCTCACCCTAATCCAGTAGCCCCACTCTTTAGCTCCTTTCAAAACTTTCAATCCATCTTAAGTTGATCTCATTTGTTTTTCAGTTGAATTTTGTTATATAGTCTATCAGTCATTCCTTGAAAGTATTTCGTGACATTTTGCCAACCTTTCTTATTGAAGTTTGTGGTTGATCTATTATCCTTTTTTATCTCACTCAAGCAAAAATCACAGAAAATTATCAGTCTCTCTATCCCAAATAGTGATTATCCCGCCTTTCCTTTTGTTTACCCATCTGATGTATAAATAAATAAGAAACACTATAAAAGAAAACAAAAATATGGTAAAAAAGATTTAAAAAGCTCAAAATCAAAGTCTTCATATCAAAAGTGGCTCCATCCAGGATCACCAAATGTATAATCCAGGCATAAAGACCAAGCGGTATTCGTGCCAAAGTTATTGGGCTATTTTTTTTCAATTCACAATAGGTAATTAGTTGAGCAAAAAACCAACCAACCTACCGGTCCACAAATCATCTGAAGTAATAAGATCATATAGATCTCAAGAAACATGGCAGATAAGTTAGCAGGCTCCATTTTCCTCATGATCAATCAGGAGAAGTTATAGGAGGATAGATATATGAGCATTGTTTTACAGTCTCGGAGAATTTTTGTTGGTCGATTTGTTTGCTCTTGTCTCTTCATCAGGCTATAGCAACATTTTTGGGAGAGAATTTTGAGCAATTTTTCCTCTTTTTTAAATCTGAGGGATTTTGACCAATAGAAATGCATATGTTTTGATGCAAACTTCAAGTTTACATGGCAGATAAGTTAACAACATCTATATTTATCATGATAAACTAGGATAAGTTATGAAACGAAAGATATGTGAGCATTGTTTTCCTGTTTAATTAAAAAAATTTTGTTGACTTCATTCACATATTGTATGCACTGATGTTAGTCAATTTTTTTGCTCTTGCCTAAGCATATGTTATAATGCAAACTTAAAGGTTAAATGCCAGATAAGTTACCAGTAACCATTTTCTTCTCTACTTCAATCACGCTAGCCAAATCGGGTCATCAAGCAAATAATTAGAGCTCGAAGAAATCTCTTAACCAAAGAAGACTTCATCCATAATCACCTTTTTTCAGTTCAAAAAAACGCTTGAACATATCTAGCAATAGGAAGTATATGTGGCAAAACTTCCTTGTCAATTTTAAAATTGACAAATAGTAACCAGTTGAGCCTTTTGATAGTTATTTTCCATCATCCCCCAAAATAATTGTTGTATAACCTTCCTCAATTGATAACTTATCTGGCATATAACCTTTAAGTTTGTTGCAAGGTCTCCTC
>JXCR01108521.1:88080-125218 GCA_002079205.1 Phalaenopsis hybrid cultivar | reverse complement strand
TATATATATATATATCCTTTCATAACCTACATATATGCCATGTAAACATTTTCAATTATGAAATCTTCCAGATAAAAAACAAATGAAGCAGCGCTGAAAATTCTTAATGAAACAAAAAAAATGATGCTCATATATATTTCATTCCATAACTTTTTCTAGTTGATCAGGATAATTATAGATGCTACTAACTTAGTTGTCATGTAAACTTTAAGTTTACATCAAAGCATATGCAATTCCATTGACAAAAATCTCTCGGCTTAAAAAAAAACAGTGCTCAAAATTCTCCCCCCAAAATGTTACTAGACTGAAGAAGAGTCAAAAGCAAACAAATCGACCAACTAACCTCGGTGCATGTATATGCAGAACAGGTTCACAAAAAATTCTTAATGAAACAGAAAAATAATGCCCACATATATTTCATTCCATAACTTTTCCTGATTAATCCGAATAAGTATAGATGTCACTAACTTATATGTTATGTAAACTTCTAAGTTTGCATCAAAACATATGCAATTTCATTCGTAAAAATCTCTTAGATAAAAAAATGAAGCAGTGTTGAAAATTCTCCCCCAAAATGTTACTCTAGACTGAAGAAGAAACAAGAGCAAGCAAATCGACCAACTAACACCAGTGCATGTATATACAGAACAAGTCCACAAAAAATTCTTAATGAAACAGAAAAATAATGCTCACATATATTCATTCCATAGCTTCTCCTCGATCAGAAAAAGTATAAATGTTGCTAACGTATCTGTCATGTAAACTTTAAGTTTGCATCAAAGCATATGCAATTTCATTGGTAAAAATCTCTCAGATAAAAAAGGATGCAATGTTGTTCTCCTTCCAAAATATTACTCTAGATAAAAGAAGAGGCAAGGGCAAGTAAATCAACCAACTAACATTGGTGTCTGCACATGCAGAATAAGTCCACAAAAAATTCATAAGGAAACAAAAGAATAATGCTCACATATATTTCATTCCATGACTTCTCGTGGTTGATCAGAATAACTATAGATGCTTCTAACTTATCTGACATGTAAACTTCAAGTTTGCATCAAAGTATATGTTATTTCATTAGTAAAAATCTCTCAGATAAAAAAAAAAGAAAGCAGTGCCCAAAAGTCTCCCACAAAATGTTACTCTAAACTAAAGAAGAACAAAAACAAGCAAATCGGTCAACAAACATCAATGCATGCATATGCAGATCAAGTTCAAAAAAAAATCTTAAAGAAACAGAAAAATAATGCTCATATATATTTCATTCCATATTTTCTACTAGATGATTGGTATAAGTATAGATGCTTCAAAGTTATTTGATATGTAAACTTCAAGTTTCCATAAAAACGTATGTTAATTCATTAGTAAAATCTCTCATATAAAAAAAACGAACTAGCGCTCAAAATTTCTCCCCCCTAAATGTTCTTGTATACTGAAGAAGAGGCTAGAGCAAGTAAATCGATCAACTAACATCAGTGCATGCATATGCAGAACAAGTCCATAAAAAATTCTTAATGAAATAGAAAAACAATGCTCATATATATTTCATTCCATGACTTCTTCTAGTTGATCAGGATAACTATAGATGTTGCTAACAAACACATGCAATTTGATTAAAAAAAAGCATATCAAAAATAACTCCAAAAAAAATTCTCAGAGAGACTGTAAATTAGCGCTCATATATCTATCCTTCCATAAAATCTCTTCATTGATCATTAGGGAAATATGTGCTGCTAAATTATCTGTCATATTGCCTTCAAGTTTACATCAAAACAGATGCATTTCCAATGGTAAAAATCTTTAAAATAAAAGAAATTGAAATCAATGCTCAAATGTCTCCCCCTAAATGTTTATCTAGACCGAAGATGAAGCAAAAGCAAATAAATCAACCTACTAACATCGGAACATGCATATTAGAAACAAGTCTAACAAAAATTCTCTGACAAACAGACAAACATTGCACCTAACCGAACACAGAAGCCAAACAGAGAAATCGAACAAGGCAATGAAGCAGAGGAAAATCTAAACTGCAAAAAAAAAATCCTAAAAGAAAAAACTTCACCGGAGGTAGGCAGCTAGTTGATGGCGCCGAAAACAAAGGGAGGCGAACACAACCTAGTTTCAACCCTTAAGACACAGTGACAAACGAAGAGGGGCAAGAGGTATATGCGAAGATATGAGACTGAGATTACGCAATTTCAGGAGAGGCGGCGACATCAAAAACCAATCGCAACGGAGTTCCCGCCGGAAACGCAGAGGCCCCCTCCGTTTCGGAGTTTGCCGATATGCAGCCCGCCGTTCACAAAATACACGTGATAAGTTGGCTCCCAAACGCATCGTTTGTCGTTTTGAAAACAAAAAGTCGAAGAAAGGGGCTCCCAAACGCACCCTAAGTATACTCATAAATTTGTGTCCACCCCAACCAACCTAATGTGTATCCCAAATAAGTCCATGAGAATTTTAAAGTTGTACTCAAAATAAAAATTGCACTAAACCTAATGCTAGTTTAAAATTCCATCTTCAGTGTTATTAATAAAGATTATGTTATAAACTTATTTTGCATATACAATCCATTGTAAAAGATTGTAATCCTTCCATTACTGTTAGGAAAAGTAATTTAAATTGTACAAAGCAACCAATCATATTCTTTATCCCACTGTGCCACTTAAATGCCTTTCTCCACTACATATAAAATTCATTTTGCCTAGAAACATTCTTTGTTCCAAACACTTCATCTAAGGAATTATCAAGGCATAAATGGAGAAACGCAATGAGAGAGAATATGGATGCTTTGAAAAGAAAAAAAAAAGAGAGAAATTGTTAATTTGGGAAATAATATAATAGGTTGTAAATGGGTCATCACTTTGAAGGACAACATTGATAGTTATATTGAAAGATACAAAGCAAGCTTAAAAGCTAAAAGTTACATATAGACATAGATTTATGGTCCAATGGCAAAGACATAATAATTTCGTTGCCTCTAGAAGCACACTTCAGTTGAAAACTTAGATAATATGATATGTAGAATACCTTTTTCAATAGGTAGTTTAAAGAAAAAATTTGCATGAGCATTTATCCAAGATTTGAAAGAAAGAAAATAAAAAACAAGGTGTGTAGATTAATAAAAGCCTCATGACCTAAAAGAATCGCATAGAGCATGATCCAGAAAGTTTGTTAAAATAATAAAAAGAATAGTATCAATAAAGCCAAAAAGAACATACCCTCTTCATTAATCATTCAGTCAGCCAGACAATAAAAACAGTCCTAGAATATGTCAATGATCCATTGTTACAAAAAATAATATTCAAAAAAAGCAAACTTTGATATAGTATTTAATCAAGGAATTGGGGATAAGGTAGGTTGAAAAAAAATATTTCTTCAGAATTTAAGTTTCAAAAAGAAAGATGTCATAATATACCAACAGCACAGAAGATCAAGCTAGAGAAACTAGAAAGCAAGTTGCAAATTGGTTCTATACTTATTGAGCCAAATTAAAAGCTAGTGGGAGCGTAACAACAACAAGGCTTTATCCCACTAAGTGGGGTCAGTACATGACTCATTTTCTCCATTGTGTCCTATTTGAGTATCATATTTTCATTTAATTCTAATTTATTAAGATAATTTTTTTATGCAATAAACTCGAGTCTTTCTAGGTCTGCCTCTGTCTTTTTTAACATAAATCGAATTTAAAACACCCACTCTCCTAATCAGATCATCAAATGACCAATGTTTAACGTGACCAAACCATCTAAGATGACTCGCTCTAATCTTATCAGCCACTGGAGCTACACCTACCCTGTCAAGCATATATTCGTGTTACATTTTCTCAAAGTGTCAAGCCAATCATCAACCTAAGCATTCTCATCTCAGCAGCACAACTTTATTTTATACTTCTCTTTTAGATACCAACATTAGGCGCCATAGAGCATTGCATGTCTCCCCACCATCTTATAAAATTTTCCTTCAAGTCTAAGCGGCACTTCTCTATCACACAATAGACCCGATGTATCCCTCCACTTCAACCAACCAACTTGAATTCTACTAATAAAATCCCCATCTATATTCACCATCATTTTGAACAATAGACCCGAGATATCTAAAACATTCACACATTTTAATGATTTGATCACCCATAATTAACACTCTGTCACTAGAGCTATTGCTACTAAAATTACATTCCATAAATTCAAGTTTTTTCCTGAACTCTTTCTCAAGTCTTATCCACAAGAAGGATATTATCAGTTAAAAGCATACACCAAGGTACATCCTTTTGTAAATGTCCAGGAAGAGCATCCATAACTAAAGCAAAAAGATAAAGGCTTACAGCCGATCCTGATGTAATCTAGCTGAAATAGGAAAATACTTGGTCAATCTTGTACTTTCAAAAATAAATTTTCAATTTACATTTTCTAAAATATAAAGTTTGAACTATTGAACTTTTCAATCTTGTACCTCACTTCATCGATCATTGCTCCCACTCGAATCAATAAACTTCAGAAACTCTGCTATGATACCTCTTGTTGGGAAAGATGTGAATAAATCACAGAAACTGATTCAAGAGATCTGAAACAAAACATAGAACAGAAGCGTACAAAACTAGAACACAAAGAAAATAAGATTCAACGTGGAAAAACTCGAGAACGAGAAAAGAACCAGAAAACCACACCACACCAAGAAATCTACTATGAAGAAAATGAGGGGAATTGCACAAATCATACCACGGTCAGGCCACTCTACAATTTAGAACACTTCAAGAAGCTTTTTGTCTCTTTTGCACAAGGGAAAACACAAAATGCAACTCACATCCCATCGGCAAAAGTGGCACAATAAGAATTGTTCGCTATCGGTTACGGGCGTTAGGGCACTATAGTATCTTGCCCTCAGGTTCTGAACTTGGATTGGGCATAGTGGTGCTACAGATCTTGGCGCTAAGGTGCTCGTTTCTAGACGCAGGAGTGTCGTGCTCTTGGGTTTTAAACTAGAATTGGGTGTGTGGCGCTGTCTTTTGGGCACTACTCTTGAACCCAATATAGAGGGCACACCCCGTAACCCTTCGAAGAACTCGTCTTCAAGCTTAGTCGGTGAAATTGAGGGTTTTGAGTGTCCAATTTATTAACACAATCAGGCTCCTCATAATAGCAATCCCTGTTAGATCCATTTAGTAAATATCTTCTAGGAGCCCTATAATGATGTCGCAATGTTTTGTAAACAACTGCATCATTGTTTTTTACAACAAGATCTTGTTGTGCGTAGCTATAAATAGTTGCGTCTTGTTATTATAGCAAGATCAAACTATGGAACATCATACATCTTTCCAAAAGTATGATTTGCAAATAAACCCCCTTAAACAAATGTCGGTAAATTAATTCGTCGAAAAATGCCAAAAGATGCTACTCAAATTAGTGTGACAAATTTGTCTTTGCAAATAAAGGTATCTTACTTAAAAGACTTTAATAGAACAATCGATTATTTGATGTGGTAATGTAATTATTTATGTTTGGTACTTTAAGGATTATCTGTTGGGTAATACAATAAAATTCGATACTAACTTCCTGTATACCAAAAAATGATTTAATATTCTCTAAAGAGAGAAAACTATTGTATATTTCCTACAGATAATACATGCATAAAACAATGGAACATCATTAAATAGTTTTAAAAATATGTCCAACAGCTCCTAATGTTGTAGATCACTATTATAAACTATGCTTTAGATAATATTTAACTCGTTTTGTTTTAGATGAACTATTTTCCAAGGTGAAATTTGAAGGGCTTTCTAAATTGCCTGATTTGAATGCCTTCCACGCTTTTTTTTTGGCCAAAAATGTGAGATATTATTCACCCTGATTTGATCTCTATGTTCGACAACATTCAATTAGGTAAGGTTATAGTTTTGCCCTTATTTTACTTCTAGAAAAATGGGACGATAAAAATACATCAGACTTATTTGGCGCCTCAATAGTGCTTGAAAATTGGAATTGGAAATCTATTCGAACAAATAATTTAATTTACTAAACCTATTATTTGGGGTAAATGTTTCAATAACTCTTCATTCGTGGACTCTTGGTCTACCAAAGTGTCTCATTGTTCAACTTTTATCAAAAGCATATATCTTTCATCTCTACTTGAGCAAGCTTAACGTGTGTTTGTTTTCGGCTCATTCATTTTTTTTTTGTTTAAAATTGGATCATGCTTGAAATTGCTTGTAACATCATGATCGTGCTTGGCTCATTTGAATTTTAAACAAATTCAAATCAATTCCGAAAAAATTTGAAAATAAATAAATAACAAGTGTAGTGCAATAGAATAAATCTATCTATCTACTAACCAATTAATACATATGAGAAAAAGTTAAATTGCTATACACACAAGCCAACAATGAGTTAAAAACAATTGAAAAAGAATATTTGTATTCAACTTGCTAAAAATAAGCTTAAAATCATTGTTTAATATCTCTTAATGAGCAAATCAAACATGAGCTTTTTAGAAGGCCGAACACAAGTTTTTCACAAATAATGAGCTTTTTTAATAACCCTATTGTGGAGGTTCATGATATAAAAAATATCAACTTTTGGGGAAAAAATAAATGCATTAATGAAATCTCTATTATTTCTCAATTCAATGATCTACTCATCTTTTATAAAAAATAATACAATTCAATTGCCACTTCCACTTCACCAATAGTGATTGGTTCAATTTGTGGAAAGAGATTATTTCTCTTCGCTTTAATGGTTAAAGATAACTTCTCTTCTTCCTGTCAATCAATTTAATCTTCACCATGATTAGGGCATGCCTTGATCGCTTTGTTCTCCAAATGGCTCCTTCTCTTGGCTCCCACTCACTATATGGACAAGGGAATTATGAGTCTACGTTACTCTTAGATTTAAAATTCTATTGCTCCTATACAAATTAAAGTTCATGTGCGTTTCATTTATACTTCTACCAAGATTTATATATTTCAAATAGATTATCAATATTACAATTTGTGAATTGCCAACGCTATTTGTGATTTGTCTAGAGATAAAGTATAAGATATTTTACATTTCTTTGGTTGTAGAGTTATCTCCAATATTTTACAGATAATTTATTTAGTATATTCATTCTCATTCAAAATATGAAATTTGTTTTCTTTACCTAGCATACATTAAAGTTGATTCAAGGTGCTTGGGGATATCTTCTTTTTCCTTTCTTGCGTGAAAATCATTTGTCTTGGCATCAACAATCTTGAACTATTGAATATGTAATGCTAAGGAAAGGAGACTTCTATCCATAATCTAATAATACATAACCACTTTTGTTCATCCCCTCTCAAGCTTTTACCCAAGTCTACATAATTGTATCTCTCCGTCTGCTTGTTTTCAGTATTTTCTTTGAGTTTTCAACCACTAGTGGTCTTACCAGCAGCAATCTATACACCTTGGTACATAAAGCAAATTCATTACTCATCAAATGATAGCTTCACAAGCAATATTCATAATATACACAAAATTAAAAATAAAACTATCACGTCACTAAATAACAAAGCTTTGGATAATGACTTTTTGCCCCAGATCCCTTTTTTTCTTCTATCTCTCTTCATGATTAGAAATAAGCATCCCTCTATCGATAACATAAAAAAAAAAGTTCTTTCTCCTTTCAAGAAATCCAGGAAAGAAAAATTCTTTTATGTCCTTTTGACATTTCTGTCGAGCATCCATCTGTATTGGTCTCTAGCATTTTGTGCTCCCGTTAGCATCTCTTTACCAATCTTGGCTCTCTTCAATCTGGTGATTACGACCTGAAGGATCAATAAATGTGGCTTATGACCCTAGGATTTTATATCGACTTTCATTCTCTTCCCGCTTGAAAGTTTAACTATTTTTGTTCCCAGTTAAATAGATTAACACATTTGAAATAAAAATGTGAAAGGCTAGAACATCTATGGTGTATCACTACTTATTTCCATTATAGAAACGAATCAAACAAATGAAATCAAGACAATTTTCAATCAAATTACTGCTAATCCAATTATATTCCAACATCAAACAATATTTTAGTCAGACTTGTTCCCATTATAGAAACAAATCAAACAAATGAAATCATGACAATTTTCAATCAAATTACTGCTAATCCAATTATATTCCAACATCAAACAGTATTTTAGTCAGACAACAAGTTCATGAAAGAAGATAGTAAAATGGAATTGGAAAGTTTTAGCTTCATTAAACCAGCAGAAGATAAAATGGCAAGCTTTTATTCCTGTCAAGGCAGCAAGAGTTCTGAAATTTTCTCTTGATTGGATGCGTTGATTTACATGACGAACATGAAGATGGTTGAATTGAAATTATCTCTAGAATGACTCCGGATTCGTTTTTTCAGTCCTTTCTACACCCCTACTTTGTGGTTTTAAGTTTGATCAGATGTTATTTTAGTTCCAATCTTTTTTTTTTACAAATATTTCAGCACTCTTCATAATTGCATTTCTAGTGATACATGATTGCCATTTTTTATTTTCATACATGAAAAGCAAGGGACATTCTCCAACCCCAGTATATTCATCAATAAAAAAAACATATATTATCTCAAAGTTCAAAATGATCTAACCATAAAATAGTCTTTAAACAATATTCATAAAATCACTTTTGCAAATCAAAAGGCACACCATAAAAATCAGAAAAAATGAACACTTCAAAACATGCCATCAATTCACAAAATAATAAACCAAAGACAAAAAAGAAAGACTAACGCATTATCAATGCTTCTTTCATTTATAACAAAATGCTGAGTACAATAAGAACTGTCGTTAACATGTTCATTAAGCTATATGTTGTAGTCTGTGTCTCGTATGTCCGATAGTAACTTATAATAGCAGGCAACAGAATGTCACTACCATGATCATTAAGCTATCAGTTGTAGTCAGTATCCAGTAAGGCTCACATCGCCTTACATAATAGCAGACAACATAATGCCAATAGAGCTATCCATCAAACTCATCTAAAATACTACGATCAAAAAAGCAATTTTCGATCAATTCCCACTTGAATCAGTAAGCACAACAAATTCAATGAATATCATAACCCTGGTACAGAACATGAAGTTGCTACTAATGAGAAATGTGAAAGATCACACTACGGAGTACAATGTAGCAGCCAGCATCAGATGCATTACCATAATATTCAAATTCTGTTGTGTTCATGCATGTATACATAAATTAGGACATAGTATCTCGAAGTACAAACAGCAATATCAGATGCAGAAATTATTGATAATCCACTAACAATAATTCAGTCTAAACAAATATGTCAAAATAAAGGAAGGGGATAATTCAGAAAGAGTAGTTAGTTTTATCAAATAAATACGAGTTTAAAAAGTGGAGGTGCAGGGCTAAGTGTATACAAATGATAATAAGAGTTAAATAGTGAGCAACTTTGGTTCAAGTATAGATTGAATATTGTAGAGAGATGCTTTAGAAAATAAGTTGAATCATGAAGAGGATAACAATTACATACATTAAGCAATGGAAGAAGCAGAGTAAGCTAAACAAATAAAAAAGAATATGAAATTGACTGTGCAACTGGAAGTGTTTGAGAGAGAGTGTGCGTTTCTGCCTTCAAAAGATCAATCTTAGCTCAAGTGAAGACATACACGCTCCATTTATAGTTCTCTAAACATGACTCGTTAAATTATTTATTCTACTATTATAAATAGAAAAGGTAGAATAAAAAGACAAATGTATCCATCAAATACTAACAAGAGAAAACGAAAAAAAGGATAAAATTTTGCAACATTCATATTGGTTCTTCCAGTCAAACAAAATATAGTAGCATGCCAATAGAATAATTAGGCTGACCTCTAGGGTAGAATGGCAATCAGTGACAACTTCAAAGATTGCATCTAGTCCTTTAAGCTCCCTCAAACTTTCTTTAAAATTTCCACCAACCTTTCTAATTGTCTCAGTTGCACCTGAAGGAAACATGTGACAGCAAAATTTAGGAGGATAAGCATTTAAGAGTAAGAACCTTACCAGGCACATTATATTCAGCATCACTTGGCCAAATTATTGATAACAGTTAGTAACAACCCAAAGTGCTGAAATTATATGGCAGTACATCTTAATAAAATGAAAGGAAAGCATTTTTTGAGGTTTCCTTAAACTGAAATGAAAACACATACTCTATGAAAATCGTATACATGATTCTTGTGCATCAAATATGGCTTTCTATAGGAATGACATTAGGCACTTCATTAAGTCTAATGACGCATTCTTTGAATATTTGAATTAAATAAACAATCACCATTACAATAAATGAAAATTGTATCAAGCTTTCAAATGTTACCTAAAGAGTTAAGCTGGAAAAAGTAATGACTTCCTTCAAAGCTATCATAAAGAGTACAGTTAAAAAACGAAGGCATAAATAAGATAGAACTGTTTTTATAATATTTCCAGGCATTTCCAGGGAGAAATCACTGTCTCGACATTTCGAGCCTAATGACCACTTTCCTTGGTGCAGGACAATGCTCTTACCACCAAGTGTTCTGCCGCTAATGAATAACTTGAGTAATCTAGCAAGAGAAATATCTACTGCTACTGCAACCACATATCATGTATCCCTGCAATGCAATTAAATATGACAGCAACGGTTTCTGATTCCTTGCAAGTGTTTTGTTAAATGAACATGAACCATCTTAGATTTCCATTGGGATGAGAAAACATAGCCCAAACTAAGTTCTGCATGCATCTTAACTCAAAAAAAAAAAATATTTAATAATAAAGAATTAAAAAAATTAGAAAAAATGAAAAAGCAAGAAATTATTTACTTCACTTATTAATTCACAATCCGTTCCCAATAACTAAATATGCTTATAGTCAAATAAGAGAAAAATTTACAAACATGAAAGGGGCTATATGTGGTAGGCATTGGAATATCCGGTTAATCTATAGAAAGAATTTCCTTGAAAGGTAAACATATAATCAGAGTTATTACAAGCCGTGTGCACCGTACTTGAATAAGAAATAAATCAGAACTCATGATATCATAATAATAATGTAAACCACATATATGCCACGATAGAGCAGAAATATGAAGGACATTAAACAGCAACTTACCAGCAAAAGAGACGGTAGATAAGCATGCTTTCTCCATGATCAATAAAGCTATCCATTTTGAGCTGAACTCCGGCCTCTTCATACCATCATCATTCTCATTGCCAGATTTGATCTCATTACAATTTACAAGAATTTCTTTGACTTTTGAAATTATTGCTCTTGAGCTAGAATCAACTCCTTTACTTGCACTATCAAGTGTTTGAGGCTTGTGTCTATCTAAGAGATTGAAGCGGCCCTTTTGTGGCTTCTTCTCAACAGAATGACTAATTGGTGGATTTAATAGCATAAGAAGAAAACGTAGACAAGCCGGAGACTCTAGAAGACGCTCATCTTCAACCTGAAATCAGAGCAGCGAATAAACAGGAAACAAAACAAAACCAACATTTGTATCAGATTCACCTCCAAAATAATTATTCAAAACAATATTCCCACAGTCTAATAACACGCCATGAGACATAATCTTCTAATGCTACTAAAACTTCAAAGCCTAGCATGTCGGCAATCAATTGAAAATAGAAAATCGTGGAAAGCATGCCGCCAAAGTCTATGAATCCACATAAAAAAAAACAACTAAAATAATAATTTTCATTCAGATCATCCCTAAATAAATGGAACCATCCCTGGAGCACATTATTAATTATAGAAGTAGCTGATCTTTTGATAATCAAATAGAAAAAATCCAATGTTCATGCCATTAACAAGTAGCTCAAAAATAAAAAACTTTCTTAATTTTAATTTGCCAATTCTAAAATGATTAAGAATTATATAAGACCTTCTTTCTCACAAAGAACCTCTTCAAAACAAGTAAGAATCTCTAAGACACCGATAATAGATAAATTATTGCTCCAATGCAAAATCCGCACTCAGATTTACTGAGGACCTTCTAATATAAAGACATACTTAAAATCTCCATGAAATTTTAATCATCCTAATTAATATTGAAATTTAACTATAAATCACAAAATAATACAAAAAAAATTACAAAAACCATGATATCACCAAATTAATCCTTATCGAATCAAGGTAATTATCTCAAACTTAAATACAGTTGTGGAAAGATATGTTACAATACCATTTGTGTTGGTTGATATTTAGCCAAATTAGCTCATAAAAAGGTGAAATTATGAGGCATGATCAATGTAGAAAACCTTGATTTGCTCTTAAGGCAAAGAACATGAGTATTACGTACACAAAGTAACTCAAAGCCTCAGAGCATGACAAATAAGAATTTAGTGACACTAACAACTCCTTTAAAGAATTGACTTGACAATGCCATTTGGCTCTACTAATGAGAGTACTAGGCTTTATACATCTGCCATTGTATGCCTTACTACAATAGTTCAAGCCTGAGGATATAAATATAAGACAAATTGATAAATCTAATAAAGTTGATAAACCCTATGAGTTCTCATGATGTTAATGTCAAAGGATATTTATAAGGGAGCCGAAGAACCATAGAGTCTTAGTAATGCTACGTTAGTGAGCTTTGTGCTTAACAACAGGCATCAAGTCAACAAAATTTGACCATAAGCAGTGATTTCCATTTTATTTGATTTTTGAGATCAAGTCAATGATTCTTAGCTTTTATTGTTGAATGTCATTCTAAGAGCCATGAGTTCCCAAATCTAAGGTGGAGAATCATAAATGAAGGGTGAATTATGAGGTAAGATCAATGCTGAAAACTGCAATTTGATTTTATGGCAAAAAAAAAAAAAATCACGTAGCCAAAACATCTCAAATTCTCAAAGCATGGGTAAGTATAATTTAGAGCAACAAAAAATGACTACAATAACCGAAAGGTATGGATTGTCCAAAGCTATTTCGCTCTAATCTTGAAAGTACTCACTATAGAAATATGTCATTTCTATTTAATGTTGGCTACGCTCATGCCTGAGAACATAAATGCAAAAAATGTTGATAAACAATATTAAGATGATAATTCTCCATAACATATGTTTCCATTATCTGAAGATTTTAATCCTAAAGTGCGATCGGGTAATTACAATCTCTATAATGCCTCTCATGTGATTTTGGAGATTTATGTTACAATTGGATCTTGGCATCATCTTGGTGTGCCCGAAGGAACGAGTATGAAAAAATTTGCCTTCATGATGATGTTGTCACCTTTAAGATAATTTTAGTTATTATGACACATTTGGGAAGATTTAACACCTAATGTGGCAATTCCTTCACTTGGTATACTCCTCAAGGATACTTCATAAACCTCAGATTTAGAGGGGAAAATCAAATTTGTGCCCTGAGTATCTCATAAAACCCCAAAACACTTTTCAAAGCTTCCACCTATGGAGGCTTCTACTAACTTTTCTAGCCATATGTATTTATGTAATCTTTCTTAGAAATATTCTACAACACATAAATTTGGAAGGCGCTGAAATTAAGAACTAGTTTTCCTGATATTCATAAGGTTCTTTTTGCAATTTCAAAGAATATGCTTTTTTTCATAATTTTTCAAAACTTTGAGAATATTTTATGAATATTTCAAAACCATTAGGACAAATTTGTAATATTTAAATTGTGTGTGAACTACTATTATAATTAAAAAAATCATTTTCACGGGATATTTGCACTAACATTGGCAGACCAAAATTGATGTGGCGCCACAATGAACTGAAACAATGACAAATTTAGTAGCTTGTAAATTTTATTCAACCAGTAGTAGGGCCAAAAATCAAGTCACATGTGGTAGGGTATAGTTTGACAAACTATAAATGTGTTGGTGGATCTCAATCCTTAGATTAATCAAGCAAGTTCAAAAAAATCATAAACTCTCCTCTTCCGTGTTTGTAAGTTTTTACAAATTGTAAGGAATAATCCTTGTTGCGTACCTTACAATTAGAAAAATTAGGACTCATTTGAGCCATTCATAAGATACAAACAATTTAATTTAGCCAACAAGAGAGCTATTCCAAGTTTGTCAAGTAAAATTTTGAAGGGTTTGTTAGACATTTTGCTTGGTTTTCCTATGGTATTACTCCCACACAATCTTAAGTAATTTGTAGTTATTTAAGGATTTTTTTTTTACCAGCTCTCCCAAGTCCATTTCAAAGACTCGTCACAATATTCTAACACTTTTCTAACAGTATTTTTAGTTCAAAACAGCACTAACACAAAAAATAAAAATCAAAATATCTAAGTACATAATTAATATGAGTTCCAGGGCTTTGCTAAGGGTATGGATAAAACACAATTCTCTCGTCCCAATCCCTTCCTTGTTCTTCTATTTGTACAATCTTCAATTAAACCTCCAACACAACAATGTAATGGCAATGTCACACCCAATTTGTACATAATGTCATGCATCATCAAGCTATGATTGTTCAACCTCAAGGCAAACTTAAATTTGGTAAGGTTAATCTTTGATTGTGAGTGATGTCACAAACAAACAACTCATATAAGTGTTCCATGTACTTAATCAATAAATTCTTCATTGATCTTCTATTACTCAGTATTGAAACATTGTCCCATCAACAACACCTTTTCAAAGCAGATCCAACAGATTGCTTGATTACAACAACATTTTGCCAAATCGAACCGACCCAGGATCCTCAATTTTAAAATAGTATATTAATACTCAATATCGACAAAACAGTAAAGAATAATCTTATGGTCCAACTATGATCATTCAAAGGTCCTTCAGTTTTCAAATTTTCAGTTATCTAAAGGTCCTTGCCAGTTTTGAAGCACTTGAGACTGTCACCATAAGCTTTCAGATGCCAACTGGAATAGAATGAGCACTTAGAGTTTGAGCGCTGGGTTATTTAGACTACTAATAATCTCAACCATTAAGATAAGCTCAAGGCAAAATCTCAAGTTGGCTTCAAAAAATCAACATTGGTCAGCTTCAATCCATCCAAACTCTTATAATCAGGAGCTTAATTACAATCAATATTGTGTCTAATAATGAGGTCTTCATGATTGACGGATTGAAAGAATCGTTCATCATATTGTAGAGACAAAAAATTCATGGATGATCAAGATTCCTATTTGCCTAAATGTTCTTAAATAAAGGCCAAATCAATAAAACAATACCTCAAATGAAGTAAAAAAATCTATCAATAAGATTATATAAGATTGTTCACATTGACAAATAATCAACCTAACTTTATATATTGCCTAGGGCAGCAGGCAACCTTGCCAACTTAACCGCTAATACCACTAATACAGATTATGGCATAGCATCAGCGTGGGCAGGTTCATCTTTATCATGCAAATCCTGAATTGTGTGATAAATGATGATTGAAATGCACTTTAAAAAAGTTTAAATTGTTGAAGTGCGGAAGGACATCTAAATGCCCAAGTGATGCTAAACATGAAAAATGCATGCACCAATGCAACTTAAAAAAACTACAAGCTTTGAGAGAAAACATTAATTTTAACCAGGACAGATGTAAGCCAATGTGTAGAATTTCATCATCCTTGAAACAAAAGACAAGATGACTTGCACATCTACCCATTTATGGGACAGGAGTGGAAGCCCAGTCAAAAACCAATCCTTCCCTGGCTGGGTCAGAGAATTCTTATTCCCTTGAGCTGGTCGGTGTATTATGGGACTATTTGCTACCATAAGTTATTATTAGGGTGTTTTGTTTTCTACATAAACCTAGTTTGGGCACAGTTGGGTATTATGAATTAGAGACAATTTTTCTCTAATTTTACCTTGTTGGGGTGCTATATCATTTGATCTCTCTTAGGTGGCACGCATGTGGCCTATTTAAGGGTCTGTTTGGGGCAGCTTATAAGTGCGGGCGGCGTTTTCAAAACGTCGTCGTACTGTTTGGTTCACGCGTTTCATTAGCTTATCCGAAACTGCGTTTGGGTTTTTACACTAAATGCAGGCCGCAGTCGACCCTTGCAGCTGGTCCACGGGCCGCGTTTCAGGATAAACAACTTATCCTAAAACGCACAAGCTGTCCTAAACGGACTCTAAATCTAGATGGTGAACTCTCCTGCATGCCTGATGAATCCTTATACCGTCGGTGTTGCTGCCGACCTGCAATTACCTGTTTTCAACTTGTTGTATGGTTGTCGATTGTGCAAGTTTCTCAGCGACCACCATTTTTTCAACCTCCATTCTCATCGTACAACTCACCTAAAACCTCTTCTAATCTCCCTGCACTAGTCTGGCAACCAAGATCGGTGTTAGTTTTCATAGTTTGTATCACAGCCACCCAAACCCTAAATCTTTAGGGATTTATTTTCCCCGCTTCTAAGCCTAAAATACACAACATATTTCATCTACACAATCAATACCCTAAATTCAACCCTATTCTCCATTCCTAACCCTAAATCCTACACGCTCACCCTCACCTTTCACCCCAGAATCGCCTATATATTTTGGCTAGAATCTAATTGCGAGAAAGTGAGACTTACCGAATATCACCTAGGAGAGACATGCAAAAGGGTGATAAGAAATCACAATTAATAGTATGAAAAGGGAGACTCAACAATTACAATAAAGTCTTACCGAATTTAAAAGGAGATAAGCTGAAGAAGTTACCCATAACCATAATGAAGACCCGTCGGATTGAGAGGAGAAAGTTAAACCCCTCAACCAGAAAATTTTCAGTGATTTAAGAACCTATGTCACAGTAGTTTGGCATTAAATATCAGAGTAGAAATAATGACTTTGAGGTGAAGATCGACTTTCTAAATTTTGACGAATGTCAAATCCGAACAAATTTATTAAGTCTCTGGAAATACTAAAATGAATTTTTGAATCCAATAACATTCCTCGGGACAAGAGAGTCAAATTGGCAACTATCAATCTCAAAAAATACTTCCTTATAGTTAGAGATTATGAAATGTCCTCAACAACGAGAATGAAATAGTCCAATCGCCACAAGGCATAAAATGAAAAGAGAGATGCAACACAAATATTTCCCTTGCATTACAGGTAGGGAATGCTCTTAAAACTCCATAACTTGCATCAAAGATATTCTTTTATGGAAGAGTACATGGTTGAATTTGATCAACTCGTGCTAAAATATGAATTTGTCGAACCAGAGGAGCACATAATGGTGAGATACCTTACAGTTGAAGCCAAGCTGCAACATTATTGGTCCCTAGTTGATGTACAGAGCCCAGCTTTAAAGGTGGTGAAACAACATTGTCACCAAGGGACCACCATACCTTGCAAACGGTGATCAACCTTCAGATCACGCAGCAAGAGCACACCCACGAGAGCACTTAAGCCAATCCCACACAAGGAAAATCAGCCCAAGGTGGAGAAAAAGTGAGGGCACCAGCACCCCCAAGTCCTTCCATCCAAAAAGTGTGTCAAATAACATTGTTCTAGCGTATAGTATCTGATTTCCCAACCATAAGAGTGATTGATTTCACTGAGTGATGAGCAATGAAAGAATGAATAGTGAAAACGAAGACAAAGGAGAAAGTGAGTAAATGAATGAGTATCATTTTTCAGTTGACGAGTGAGAAATGTTAGCAGCTTTAAACTAAGCCCAAGAAAGAACAACAGTAGCTTCATCACAATATGTATCAAATATATTGAACCGTGAAGAGAAATGTGTATAGACTTATCATTGACGGATACAATTGTGAGAACATGGTGTCTGCCCAAATGGTAGATAAATTGAGCCTTATCACATAGCACACAAACTTATTCATGGTCTTGGTTGAAGAAAGAAAATGAGATCAAAATTAAGAAATGTCTAGTAGAATTTTCTATTGAAGGCAAATTTGTAACAAGTGTCGTGTGATGTGATATCTATAAATGCTTATCATATTATGTTAGGTCGTCCTTGACAATACAACCATTACACACATCACGATGGCTACAAGAACACATCTCTTGTATTGTAACTTATCATGAAAGGCGTCTGTGATAGTAGGCATTCATATAGAGTCTAAGCCTATAGTGTCATGAGCTACATATTTGCAAACCTTGAAAGAAACATTAATAGGGTTATCGTTAGTGATCCAAGAAAGTGATGTGTCTGAAAAGCTGATATCAGATATAAAGTAGCCCTGCTTCAAGAATTTTAAGATGTCCTGACCAACAGTCTACCTCTTGGATTGCCACCCTCGACGTAGGTACAGCATGCCATAGATTTCATTCCAATATCTATTCTTTCAAATAAACCAGCCTATCGAATGTGTCCAACAAAGTACAAAGAGTTGTAGAAATAAGTCATAGACTTGATGACTATAAATTTTGTCCATAAGAACACTAGTCCATGTGCAATTCTAACTTTAATCGTGTCAAAGAAAATTGTTTTTTGGGTGTGTAATAACAGTAGGGTTGAAAACAAAATTATTACCAAGTATCGAGTATTCATTCTATGATCGGATGATTTGTCGAATCAATTGCATGAAGCCAACATATTCTCCAAGATTGGTTTATGTGGTAATTACCACGAAATCAGGATAAGGTCAGGAGATGACTGAAAGATAATTTTTACGGAGACATCCCATAGCCTTCTTTAGTGAGAACTTAAATGAGTCTAGGCAAATGAACTCCAGCTATGTCGAGAAATTCCATGATATAGTGAAAGCCCTCAGTTATTAGTCATTATCTTCTGCCTAACAAGTTCGCTCTAAACACTAACCATGAGGTCCTAAGATTCTTGAATAACAAGAATAAGAAAAAAGATAGACATGCATCATGAGTGAAATTCCACTTTTCTTTGCATTTTGTGCTCATGCACAAAGGTGAGAGCCATAATAAAGTTATTGATATCTCGAGTCATCGGAAGCTATTGATATCAACTATGCATTCTACAATTGTTGAATTTGAAGTGCTGAAGAACATTCATGCTACCAATGAAAGCTTTCAAGAGATTAGTGCTTGATGTCAAGAGAGACCTTATAATTAGTATCATAGATCAAATGGTTATTCATTATTCCAAAACAAGTGCATTCCCAAGAGTTCACTAATGTAGGAGTGTCACAATGGAATATGGCTAGATATTTTGGCGGGAACAAAGACTTATTTTTTAGTGAAATAAGATTTATATTGACCTTGATTGGTTTGAGGTGATGAGGCCATTCGACCAAGTAAGATATGTTATTTGGCTAAGACTTGAGTGCAAAATACAGGTCTATATACGCTGCTACCTATTCCAAAGTTGTTTAGGCAGATGTTAACATTGATTATACGCCCCAGATATAGTGAAGTACTTCATTATGGTCATGGTGGATTGTTTCTCCTAAATGGCGTACTTTGTATCTTACACAAGATGATACATACTTCACACATTGTAAACTTGTATTTTAGAGATATAGTTAGCCTGCATTATGGGCATGAACCATCACCTTAAATAGAGACATAATACTTTTAGGTCATTTCAAGAAAACTTTGTGAAGTAAGCTTGGCTCAAAAATTCAATTCATTTCAGCAACTCACCCATATACGGGTTGATAGACAAAGATGGTGAATTCTAGTTTTGGAAATTAACACAGATATTTTGTAGGCAATAATATCATATAATGGGGCTTGATGCTTCCTCAACTTGAGTTTTCTTATAATCATTCCACCAATCAATCCACGAAGTCAATCCATTAGAAATTGTTTAAGGGAGGATACTCCCCACTACCAAGCATACCACTAAAGTCGATGCTAGAGTTAGAGAGAATTAGGCCCATCATGAGCAAGCGAGGAATAGAATTTTCAAGTAAAATAAGATCATAAGTAAGCTAACAAGTCCAGGAGATTTAAAATTTAGAAAAAAAAAATGAGACTTAGTATGGATTACATTAAAAGAAAGGCTTCATGTAAGTTTTTTAGGAAGCTCACGCCAAGAAGTGATGGACAATTCAAATTTACCAAGAAAATCAAAGACAATGCCTTCAAGAATGACTTGTTTGATGACTACATCTCTACTATCTTCAACATTGCAGACCTATTGTCGTACAACAATGATCTAAATGCTTTCAACAAAGAAGGCAACACCTTTCCTACCCTTAAAAGATAGTATTTTGCATTAATAAGCCAAAAAGCTGCAAAACAGTACAAAATGATGCTAAAGATCATGCAAAGTATGAGGTGTTCCTCACTAAGAATAGAAAAAAGTGCATGTGCTCGTACATTTTTCATCAAAAAAAACAACGATGCAAAGCCTGTTGTGCACAAAAATAAGCATCTTCATTGTGCTTTCCAGGTGCAAGGTGAAATAAAACTTGACTGAACTCTGTAAAGAAAGCTATATTTAGACTAGGTTGCGCTTGGAAGCTCCACCTCTTCTCCCCCAAGCTCTATCTAAGGAAGTTAATGACTTTGTTGTTGTCACCCTCAATAATAACTCCATTCATCCCCAACATCCAGGGTCAAGGATGTCATTGATATAGAGGATAGCAACTAACTCAATCTGAGTGTTTTCCCAATGTTCCAAATTCTTGCCAACCGCAACTACACATTCACCATCTCCATCACGGTTCACAACTCCCATGTCGGCCACATGAAAGAAAAGCGAACCTAGAACTGTTGCCACAATAAACATCAGGAAGGGTACACCAAGAGACGAAAATTAGACAATCTATTGGACTTTGGTTATTATCCCAGTGCTATCATATTGGGAAAAGGTGAGTTTGTGTGAAACATTAAGAAATGCTGCAGCGAGAACCATCGGAGTCTCAAAAGATTTTTTTTTTTTTTTTTTTTTTTTTTTGTNATTTTTTTTTTTTTTTTTTTTTTTTTTTGCTATTTCTGGCTCTCCAACATTGATGAACAACACTACAGTACATCCGGGCTTGAGCAATGTAGGAGCAAGGTGTTGAACACATGGACTTGTAAGCTTCCTCCCACTTGCTGAAAAAAGGAAAGAAAATGCCCATTTTCTGATTGCCCAAATTACCTCCATGAGGACTCTACAGTTGGTGCTGATGTGAGAATTATTATCAGGTTGAGCACACCCCCATGGGCAATCCACAAGTCCTCTCATGTGAAGCCAAACATTGGCGGGCAAAGCATCTTTGAAGAATCTCCACCAGAGCATGTTGTGCAGAGGGTTTGCTAAGCCAGCCATTGACATCTTCTTTGCCAAATTGGTCTTTGTAGGAAAGGGAGGTGATTATTTTTTCCAGAGTTCCAAGCAGTTAACTCGGGCTGATTTTGACCCAAATCAGCATTGCATTGGATTTCAAGAATCCTGCATAGGAGTTCCTTACCAAAAAAAACCTTCCAAGCTGCTCACAGTCCCGGTTCCTTGTCCTGACGCAGATCCGCAAAGGCAGATGCTGTTCACAAAGGTTGGTAACTTCAATATGGGGCTGTCAAATATCCAAGCATGGATGAGGGCAAGAATTTATCTCCCATTATCAATCTTCCACCACAGGGTATGCTGGAGGTTTGCCGCTCCATCAGTAAACATCTTCCAGGTGATCGAGTTTCTCATCACAGCAGGCCTATTCCACAGGTTACCTGAAATGTAGATATGAAGAGTTTTGATTCTTTAGGTACTCTCATGCCAACCTGGCTCTCAAAGGACTCCCCATTTGCTGGAATCATGGAACCTTCCCCCAGCATTGGTTGGTTGGCACATGGCATTCCATCTCACATGATGAATCCCAGTTTGATTTGGACCTATGTTCCAGAGAAAATTTCTGCATTTCCATTTAAAATTCAGCAGCACAGAGCGGAGGACCTCAGTATGGGTTAGTAAGAAAGATGGGAGGGCCAGGAGGGAGGTGTTGGCTAATGTCACCCTTCCATCCAGAGACAACTGTCGATTTTCCAGGCATTGAGCTTGCTCGTGGCTTTCTGGCTGAGAGGTTCACAAAGTCAGATTTGTGTAGTTTTTTCATGGCTAATCGAATAACAAGATATTCAAACTCCTCCGCTTTATGAAACTTCAAAGCATGGGCAATTTGATTCTTCTTCCAATCTTAGTGTCTTAGACTAAACAGAATGGAGGACTTAGCTTTGTTCATTCATTGTCCAGTCCATTGGCAGTACTCTTCCAGAATCTTGAGAAAGTCCTTGGTAGCAGTCATTGAGGCCCTAGAAACATCAGCTACCCTCCTTGGCAATACGGACACCAAGGTGGCTTCCCCTCTGTTGTAAGGTAAGGGATAGTTCAGAGCAAAGTATAAACAAATAAGGTGAAAGTGGGCATCCTTGCCTGAGCCCACATTCAGCTTCAATCAATCTAGTTCTTTGACCATTAAAGAAAGAGTATTTAGGCTTTTTGACACATTGGAGTACCCAGTTAGAAAATTTGGCAGGAAAGTGCATGGCAGTGAGGATCCCCTAAAGAGTGTCCTAGTTCATTCTATCATAATGTCAATTTTAAGAGACATGAACCCCAAAGCTGCAGTAGAGTGTTTGAACCTACGGATCATCTCTTGGACTAATAAGCAATAGCTGGAGACGCCTCTCCTACCCAAGGAGAATAATTCAGATGCTGCCCCCTTACAGGATAGGAGTGGGAACCCCGTCCAAAACTGATTCAAACTAGTTATTGCCTGGCCAGTTCAGAGAATTCTTATTCCTTTGATCTTGTCGGTTTATTTAGGATACCATTAGGATATTTTATTTCATACATATAAATATATTATTAAAACCTAGTTTGGACACATTTTTAATCAGGATTTATAATTAGTGAATGCTTTCTCTGGTTTTTCCTTGTCAGAGTTTTGTATCCTTTAATTTCTCTCGGGTGGTGTGCTTGTAGCCTGATTGGATCTAGGTGGTGAACTCTCCCAGATGCACAAGTTCCCCTTCTGCCACCAGCCTTGCTGCCAATCTATACTTTCCTGTTTCCAGCTTCCTGTTCAGCCGCTGATTGTGCCAATTTCTGAGCCACCGTCATCATTTCACCCTCCATTCTTATCCTACAACTCACCTGACCCCTCTTGACCTCCCCACACCATCTAGCAATCTTAGATCGATGTCACAACATGTACAACTAAGATGAAAGATGTTAGATAACCCTTTTAAAATAATTCCCCGCAAAGTTTTGATGTAGAAGTAAGAAAACATTATCCCAAATTGAAAATCTCCATGTGGAGAACAAAGCACAAAACAAAAATACAATGTAAACAGAAAATAAAGGAATGGAAGAAAATAATATGAAAATAGACAAAATTAAGAGTATCAACAGGTAAATCAACATCAGATATCAAGACAAACTTGGCATCTCCATGGCCTTCGAGAGGAACTTTACATCTTTGTTTCATCATCAACAAAAGAAATTTATAAAACAAAGACCCTTTATACAAAAAACTAAGAAAAGAACAAACATAAAGAGAAAAAAAGAATAAAAGTAACCCCAAAACAGCCTCTGCAGCATCCATGTGTATCTTTATTGTCAAACATTCATGGGCGGCTAACATCAAATAATAAAATGTCTTGCTCATGCTCATTGTTGTCTTCTTCATATCACTACATTGTTGTATTCTTCCAGTGCTTTAGAACAAGGGAATCGAATAAATAGGCATTTAAACTATAACATTCACTATACCTCGTGTGCAACAAACTCTAAACCCCGTAGCATATTTTTCTGTTTTAAAGTACTTAAGGAAAATTTCAAAGAATCAAGTATATGCTCAGGACCTTAAGCAAGAATTTTAAAAAAAGAAAGAAAGAAAGAAAGAAAATCCAGCAACATTGAAAAAATAAACCAAATAATCAGTGTGAATGGAACTCACATCACTAGCCATTATGAAGAAAAGAGCTGCTGCACCGATGGTGCTCAGAGAATCATCAAAGTTCAAGTCCAAAATTGCATTGATTATTTTATCAGCCATCCTGAAAGACATTTCAGAACTTTTGAAAATTCATGCATGCATACGACAATATCAATACAACTAATAAAAAGATAGCTAAACGTTCCACCCAAAAGCAGATCATGCTTATACATTCGTTTTAGATCTTATAAAATCATAATCATACTTCTAATATTTAATAAATAAATTGCCCATAAGTTGATATTTAGATAAGCAATTTTACCCATCTTTGTAGTATATTTTTAAAACATAGTTATATTTTCTTTGATAATTTTAAATAATAGTATTTTTTTTAAGTTCTAAATTTAGAAAATTAAACTTTTAAATAAAATAACATATTTTACTCAAAAGTTTCTCTATAAATAACAAATTCCACCTACATTCATTCTACCTTTTTAAATCATAATATAATTTCATTTATAATTTTAAAAATAATAATATTTTTTAAGTTTAACATAAAAGTAAATATGGGTGCTATTTTTGGTTCAATATCTCAATTTAATCAAAATTGAATGTCTTCTCAAAAAATTGTTATTTCAAATTTTATTTTCCTTTAGATTGAATTAATGCCATTTGATAACTTGTTTCTCCATTTAATAAGTATACCATGACATTAAAATTAAAATAATATTTAACTTTTAATATAAAATATTGATCATGTGTTTTCATGGGACGTGTTTGTTCTAAAGCTGTCAATAAATACTTGACCTAGCAGTATAAGAGCGTTCAATTAATAAAGAGAACACAAACCCCATCTACTTAAACATTTGTCCAAATTACATGCTTTGTAGCTTTGATCAAGAAAACTTCAATATGCATCAAGTATTAAGAATTAAAACTTGAATATGTTCCTAACAGAAAACAAATGTGAGCTTTACACACAAGAATTAGAGTAGAAACAGAACTAGTAAGTATTTCAGGATATTGAAAGATATGTGATAAATTATATGCAAAAGCTTCTAGAAAAAGGAGGTTGTTTGTTTAAGAGAATAAAACAAAGGTGCAATTTCCACCAGACTTATTCATTTACCGTATAAGTAAAACAGCAGACCATACGAATTAGCAGCGATGCTAGCTGAGATTGTGGATAGGCCAATCCAGGAAAAAAATCAAGATGGAATACAAATCATGTGGATCAAACAACTATGAAGTATAGCATAACTGGTTCAGAATTCAACTATATGAATCCTTCTTTGTCCTCATTACTAAGATTCATGTTTAAGATTGCGCAATAAGAAAAACACATCTCAATGTTTTTTGAAAAAATCACCACACCTTGTGTTGGTCTTGTTGAGGTGAATGCCACAGGCCCACAACAAGCCTGAGGCCAGCCTCGGTGCAAAAAACAAGAGGTGCAAGTTACACAAATTAGGTTTTGGTGATTTAAAAAAAAAATAACTTATCAGTTAAATTTATACTAAAATCTCATTTTAATATTTCACAACAACTAGCCCTATATAGAAACTGAGACACTCGACCCCATCCCTGACCTACCAACCGCATGCATGCTCTTTGTTGGCATCTCAAACCTGCTGTGCTACTAAAGATGCTGATTTGCTGAGCTTTCCGCCACATCTCTTCTTGTTGTTGGTAACAATAGCATTTTTTTCTTAAAATTAAAATCTTTTTTTTCTTTCAGTGTTCTGTGTTTCCTTTTTTTTTTACATTTCCTTTCTATAATAACATTTTTTATCATAAGATTTTCGAGGTCATGAGAAAACCACAAAGGGAAATAAAAAACATCGGCATGGAAACATAAAATGGAAGTGAGAATTGGAGGCAGTGAAGTGGCATACATCTATTTGAAGTTCAACTACTGTGATATAAGTGGTTAAATATGGTGCAACATAATAAAAGAATATATTTCTATTCCTCATAAGAATATTGCAACATCTGCCAAAATTCCTAAAGAAGTAAAATAGAAGATTTGTGCTTAAATAAACCAAGCGACCTTATCAAAATATTTGGCACAAGGATAATTTGATGACATAATTGTAAATGGATTTTATTATGGTCATCGGCCTAGATGTAAAAATTGCTCCTCTTTTTTTCCACAAATGTCCGAAAGAAATGCAAGGAGCCTTATAAACCAATATATAATAAATGTGGAGAATGTAAGTATGATGGTGAGAAATGACACATCAAATGTCACATCAAAATGCAAAGAAGACTTGCAATTGTGCTTGAGTGTACAATGAAAACGACTACAAAAAAAGTAACAGCATTTAGTGTGACAATTTTCCCCCCTTAAATTAACATAAATTACTTTATAGGTTCCTGTGGTCAAGGCCTAAAACTCCATCCATGTATGAACTCAGGATTTAAATATTGAATAACTGAAAAAATTATTGAAAAGATCAAGAGAATTTGGACACTGATTTTACTTACAATCATGTTTGATGGTTTATCAAATCTTCAAAGTAGAAGCTTAATCAGCATTCAATTAACAATCTGAATAACGCTATTTTTATCATATCAAATGAAAGATTCAAAAATAACCCAGCCAAAACATCCTTTAAGATTCTACCCCATAAACATCCATAAGAAGTATGCCTGAAAAAAATCAATTAGGTATCCACCTATGAGCATTCCTCAGTATATGTTTGAGTTGAGGCGTGTCAACTAACAGATTGGCCTAACCATCCAAGTGCAACAAGTTGAGCAAAATCCTTATGGTCTATCTTATCAAATTGGGTCCCATAATATTGTGATCGTATACATATATAAAAAAGATTGTTATCAATTAATCAATATCATGCTATAATAACCCTTAAATAAGCACTTGCCATGTACCAAGCCATATCCTTTCTAATGGTGAAAATCTTACTAGGAATAATTAATAAAAAAATTAGATCTTCTAAATATAAATCTATATTATTGAAAAAATTTATAAAAAAAATGATTGAATAAACAAGCATACGTGAATAATTCATTATACAAACAACTATAAAAAATTTTATCCTTTGACTTCTAACCGTCAACCGTATACCAAAATCTACCTAGGCCAAGTTCAAGCAGCTCAACCTATCAAGGATGGGCTACACAGCAAGCTAGTCAAAAGGAACTCATATAAGTTGCTATTATAGGAATAGGCAGCTGAGAGGGTTGATTAAGGGAAGTTGTCCAATTCATATGATCCATTCAGACTATACTCAAGGACAGGGCTAGCACAAATACATGCACATGTTATTCAACCATAGAAGCTGAGTATCGCCAGACATCCCATTAGCTTAGCAGAACTCTCATTATAACTCACATAAGCACATTGAACTTAGGCTAAAATTTTATATGGACTGATTCCTTATTTTAAAAAAACATTAGCGTAACCTTGTTTTGCTCGGATAAACACAACTAGCAAATATCTATTTTATAGCAAGCCTTTATTGAGCTTTTAACACAGTTTATATAATGCATGACGAATATGCAAGATGATGATGATGACTACACAAAAATAGCCCATCGAATTTCTCTCAGAAACACAGAATGAGGCTAGTAAGCATCTGTGTATGGATATTAGAAGATTATTTTATGAAACAAAATCCTATTCAATATGGCAACCTCTCTATCTTATGTCAATATAATCTGCTTAATAGATTCATATGATTGCTACCTTCAATCACCATTCATAAATGAGCTGAGAACTGACTAAATAGCACTAAGAAAGTCATTTGAAGTGATTGTCATGTACAATGATTGGTCTAATATTAAGAAATAAATACTTAATGAATATTTTGATTAGCAATCCCTATGGTACTTATTTTTTTTAAAATTCTATTGAAGTGTCATACCAAGTAAATGACTTGCATCATATATTTTTAGAAATTTTTCTGGAGTTGTAGAGGAGATTGGAGAGCATCAAGTGGTACAAGTCATTAAGAACAATGCTAGCGCTTATAGTGTGACCAAAAATAAGTTGATGGATAAGAAAAAGCATATGTATTGGACATCATATGTGGTACAATGCATAAAATTGATTTTCGAAAAATTATAGAATTGCCTCAAAATAGAAAAGCATTAAGCAATACAAAGAAGATCAACAATACAATCATTTGTGAGTTTTAGCTTCGATGAGAAAATTTTCTAAGAAAGAACTTATATGCCCGCTACTACCAGATTTGCTATGACCTAGTTATTTTTACAAAGCACCTGAAATTAATGCAACCTTTGAAGGCTATGTCCACTTCCACACAAAGATTAAACTATGCTTGGGAAAAAAAATAAAATAAAATAAAAATAAAAAGGAAATAAGTTAAAAAATTATTTTGAATGAGAGATTTTGGTTTAAATATGAGTTATGCAATAACAACAACTAAGCCCATGGTTCAAATTTTAATAATGATTAATGCGGATAAAAAACTGCCATGGGCTGCATTTTCAATGTGATGCATGAGGCAAAAAAGTAGATTGCACATAACTTAGAAGGAGAGGAGTCAGGCCACAAGAAAATTTGAGAAATAGCATATAAAAAGTGGGGGCTTCAGCTTTATTGTCATGCTCATCCCGCAGAATATTATTTAAATCCCCAATTTCAATATATTAAAAACAAGCCAAGAATCTTGAGACTAAATTTAATTTATGCCAATGTAAAGATTAATTGACAGCAGACTCAATTGAAAATATGAAGGCCAATCTACATTTGTAGCATTTTGAAAAAAGAAAAGCTTCATTGGACTTCGGCAAAACAAAGATATAACCAAAAAATAGGTGAATACATATTTGAAAAAATTTTGAGGATGATGAAGTGATGAAGATCCATTAATCTATAATAATATATAATCAGATAATGAATGAAGTGATGTCATCGGAATTATAACAAGATCTTAATATTAGTTTCTTTAATAAAGATAAAAGTAAGACTAATAGGTCCACAATCAGCAAAAAATCAACAAAAAACTTTTCCATAAAAATACATAATTAAATTTGTAATCATCAATATAATCAGTATTTAAAATTTTAATTAACATGCTTATTGATTTTTTTATTAGATAAAAGGAAGAAGATTGAGATCAAGAATGAGGGAAAGATTAGGAGAATATTCATATAATTGAGCATCAATCAAGAGATAAGCAAATTCATCAGGACAATGACTATAATGAAGACTCATTGAATAATGAAAGTGATGAGAGCTTCTGAATTTAAAAATTTTAATATTAATATAATGTAATATTTTTATTGTAAGAGTAGGAGAGAAGGACTTATTGTGTTAAATTTATTTTGAATCATTATGTTTTTACATTGATATCTTATCTTAATTTAATGTTTGTATGGCACTTCTTCATAATTTGATTTTAAGACGTGATCAAGTTACTTGATGATTTATACTTCATACTTTGATGTCCTTATAATACTTCTTAGTTGATGCAATTTATTGATTTTGAGGCTTACACCTCAAAATGCCTTGAGGCTTATGTCTCACCTCATAAACATAAAAAACGTCAATATCCAAATGCTTAATTTTAAGCCATGGTCATGATGAATGTTTTTTTTCTAATCTAAACTTGTATATTAGGAAATCAAATCTCTATCATTGAATATATATTCATAATTATACTAGTTTTGGAGCGTCTAAGAGTGTCCTTGAGATGGAGTTCAAAGGCTACAATGGAAACACAAGCTTCACAACTTTTGTTGGTCTTTTATAATTTAAGTTGTATACAAGCCAGTCAGCCTCCATATTTGAGCCTACAAAGTCATTACAAAGTGCTATAGTTATGTATCAGATTCTAAAATTATGTTCAAGTTCATCTAAAGGTGCATTTGCTAAGCAAGTGTGTCCTTAATATGGTTTCAAGAATAAACATAAGGCCTGTCCCATTGGCTGTGCCTAATAATAGATCTAATGTATGCTATTTAAATGAATTTCTTGGCATATATTTCAAGAACTGAGTAGCCATCTTAGGGTTGTACGTTAAATTAGCACTAACTAAATGCCATAATGGGTATATCATACAATCCAGTACCAGCTATCATCCATTACAACCAATAAATTTCAAGATCAAGATAATCTGCTTTATTACTTTTTTAGTCCCCATTATATAGAGGAATATTTTTATGTTCTTTTATAGTTGGCTATGGACTAAAATTATCTTGGTTTGATGAGAACGCCTTATCTTCTTCCAAATCTGTTGATATGTGATGTTCTTATTTAAGTGAGAGATTATTTCTCTCTCTTCACATGTTAATAAAATTATTGATTCCAAAGTGTGAATGAACTTGAGAGAACTGCAAATATCCAGATTTCATTCAGTACACGAAATCTTAAAATGATCTGTTTCCTTACATAAACACAAATTTTTATGTTTTATTTATCTAAGGGAATTCGTTGCTTTTCACAATTTTCTTTTTTTTTTATGTTATTTTGGTTTCTTGTTATCCATCACTGAAAGTAGTTATAAGAGCGATATAGTTTGCTTCCTCATGAAGTTTACATGCCTATTCCTATAATACTGATTGCATTATACTATTTACATCTTCGTTAGGAAAACCATATGCATGGCATAACTCATTTACATTTTTTCATTTGGACACTCTAAAGTGTGATATACCCTGTGCTTTGCACAAAACTCTACTCCTCACACACCAGCTTACTACGTGTAATTATGAAGTTCAGCACCACAAACTCCGATTCTTTAATACGAGTTATCCTATCGGTATGCCTCAGGTTTACTGCAGATCTTCTTTAAGAAAATTAAAACCAATTCATAATTTCTCAATCCTTCCCGTGAATAAAAATATATAAAGAATCAACAAAAGGATCGCAGTAGTCTTCCACCGAGAGACTGCATAGCCCCAGTCATGAATCTTGATCAAGATGACAGAAATTACAACAATCGAATCGCTTAAAAAAGTATGAAAATAATTCCAGAATACTAACCCCCGAGCCCTAAGTAGCCGGCGCCGCTGCGCCACGCTGCAAATGGTTAGCAGAGAGAGCAAGCTGGCCCGCCGAATTCGAGCGGGCTGCCATGGCTGGAGACCGTCAAGCGAAAAATTCACCTCATCAACATGCTCCATCATCTCCCCGAACTCTTGCGTCTCCAACAGCGTCGAAGTCTCCGACATAGCCGCCGCAGGCTCTTGCCACTTTAAATCATCGATGCATCCCCGCTTTTGCTTCCGCCCCTTCTTTTCAGTCCTCCTCTCCGTCTCCTCGTCATCCAAGGGTNGCAAGCTGGCCCGCCGAATTCGAGCGGGCTGCCATGGCTGGAGACCGTCAAGAGAAAAATTCACCTCATCAACATGCTCCATCATCTCCCCGAACTCCTGCGTCTCCAACAGCGTCGAAGTCTCCGACATAGCCGCCGCAGGCTCTTGCCCCTTTAAATCATCGATGCACCCCCGCTTTTGCTTCCGCCCCTTCTTTTCAGTCCTCCTCTCCGTCTCCTCGTCATCCAAGGGGTCTTCGTTCTCACGGAGAGATAATGACAAGAGATCAGGGTCGAGGGACCAAGGTGACGACTCCTGGGAGGATAATGTGACTGCAAGTCCATGGCGACGATCTTGGTGGCTGTCTTGCGAGAGGGAGAGCTCGCGTAGGTCGGCGTCCTCAGATCCGCCATAGTCGGAATCAAAACGGGGGGTTTCGGAGAAACTCCGGGAATCGCAGCGGTTTCGCCTCGAGTAGGTTCGGATCATCATCTAGGGCGGAATTGTAAGGGATCAGTGCTCATCGAGACGGCGAAACGAGAGAGGATCTCAGCATACGTACGATGGGAGAGAGCGAGAACAGTAAGGCGTTGGGCCGCAAGCCACGACGCACCGCCTTGACGAAGCTGAAATGGAGGGCTAGCTCCAGGGGTGCAGGTGTTGCTCGAGTCAAGTAGAAAATCATGCCAGCAAGAGAAATAAAAGCTGTAGCTATTGGATTAAAAAAAAAGTGCTTTTTACAAATCAAGCATTTTTTTTATCTATTTTTTAAGTTCTATTTAAAATATCAAAATTAGTTATATAACCTCAAGACATTTTTTTTATTTTTATCAAAATTCTCAACGTTTTGATCATGGCATCCCTTACACATGGAAGTTATATTTCACTTTTTAAAAGTTAAATAGCGATATTTTTTTTATTGATATCAATGACCTGGGTGAATAAATGTAATGATTAAATTTTATGAATTAGTTGTCCATATAAATAAGTATATATGAAAAATACGGCATCACGAATATCAAAGCGATCCAACAATTAGGGAATAAGTTGATTGCTAGGAGATCAAATGACTGACAAACAACACAGCACGGATCTCGGGAAATATAACGATCAAAGGGAGAAAGGTGATCGGTACACATGATCGTTGAAAATGAGTATCAATCGGCCGACCAGGTACCGAACCACCTGGTTGGTCCGCCGTCTAAAAGTTAGGAGGATCATTCAAAAGAGAACTAAGGCGGTCAGCATGACTCGGGACAGTCGGTCATGCATTATTTATCACATAGCAAAGCGTCACTCGGAACAGTCAATCTGCAAGAAGGGACAACCAACAGATCAGGTATCAGTCAGATGGCTCTTGTAATATTTTATCAATTTTTCTCTCTAGGTTTTACTAAAATTAACCTTAAAAAAAGCTAATAATGAAGGGATAAATTTCTAATTGTGACACTCTTATCTCTATGTCTATACATAGTGGTCATTCCATAATAAAGGGTTACACAGTTTTCTACCAGTTTTTATTGTTTCTTCTTCTTTCTAATATTTTTTACTCCTTAGATGTATTTCTCGAACATTTTTGGATTTAACAAAAAGAATTGCATGATGTATGTAAATATCACTTTTTAAAAAAACATATTTGAACCTACTTGTGATATTTCTGATATAATGACTATAAGGTAAGAATTATACATGAAGATGTAAAGGAACATTAAAAATTATTAAATAAATAATATGAATCATTCATAATAAATCATACTCTATACACTACATGTTATATTGCTTAATATGTCTCGTTGTGTGTTTGAAAATTTGTGATGGTAGAGAGATGATCTAATGCCATAATATTGCATAAATATCCAACACATACACAAATAATAGAAAAATTGCAGAATGAGACACTAAAATTTCTTACATGGAAAAAACTCAAAAAGAAAAAAAAAACTACGAAGGTTGGGTCGATAAAAGTAATACACTATAAGTGTGAGTACAAAAGTACACCATTTTCTCACAACTAGGAGAACAAGGTTGTTATTTTACACCTATTATAACCCTTGTAGGTATACATTATAAAGAAGATATATATGTATGTTAGGAACAATCACTACATTCTGACTACGACGGTTAAAAGCAGTGGTTGTTGGTAGTCAGTGGTTGGTGAAAGCATGTGTTGAAGGTAGTTGATGGTTATGGAGGCCAGAAGTAAGCTTCGGGTATTCGATAGATGTGTAACAATGTTACAGTCCTATTTGAGATATGACGTTTACAAGCAGGGGTCGACGCGACAAGAGGTTGTTTGTTGTAGGAGATTGGTATCGACAAATAGAGAAGGTCAGTAGTGGTCAACAGTTGTAGACAAAAGGTGGTCGATAGTGGTTGACGGTAGTCTGCAGTTACAGGGGCTAAAAGTTATCACAGGTTTTCAGTCCAAAACGGGCAATGGAACTCCTCTTCTTCTCTCTCTCTCTCTCTCTCTCTCTCTCCATCCCCCCTGCCCCCTAAGTGAAAAAAAGGGGTTTTATTTTCATTGGGGTATTAGTGTTTTGGTATTTTTTGGAAAATAATGTCACCAACCACCTGATCATACAGTCCATACTGATCCCTCTTGATTATAGAAGTTTTCAATGATTTAAGTGCATTAATGACCTTTGCATTGAGTGATATTGGGTTTGTTGGATTCTTCTCGTCAAGATGCTCTATTTTTTACAATAAATGTGTTATATTTGGAGTTTCCTTAACTATTAAATTAACAATCCAAAGCATTCAAATGAACTTCAATGGCTTGATCAGAGCTTGACTAGACTTAAATTTAACTTACAATGGTATAATTTCGAGATAGTCAATTTAACTATAAAATTATTGAAATTGGGGCCTTGGATGATCTTGAATTCAAATTAAAAAAAAAATTGCTAAAATATGACTTAAAGATTTGTGCTAGATGATGATTAATGACGTATCAGTTGCCCCACTATTTTTAGACATTGGTGTTTGTATAATTTGACATTATAAGGTGTTGGTATCTTTTATGACTTCATATACACTAAAAACTTGTACATTGAATTTAAATAAGAATTGTTGATATTAATGCTCTTTAAAGCTTTGAGAATGGCAAAATTGAATCTAGCATACCATAAAATGGCAAAGTAAACACTTCTTGAAAGATACTTGATCATGTTGTTGTAGTCATTGTCGACAATAGTTGTAGTTGTTTGGGTGTGTATGCAGGTATGTATGGAAGCAGGAGTATGTTCAACTAAGTGAAATGAATAGAATTATGTGCTTAAGGATGAGATGGGATCCGAAGGTGAGTACGAACACGGTCGAAAAGGTAACTATGTGCACAGGTAGGTTTGTGCTTGCAAAGGTGAGCATGTGCTTGCACCTGCTTATGCGGGAGTGCGCGTTGGTGTATGCTCGCATGGTGTTTGTACAACAACGGTAGCATGTAGGTACGTATGTGTGCGAGTGCACATGTGTCGATGGTAGTGGTTGTTTCATGGGTGTGAGGGTGCACAAGGGGGTGTGGACTGGGCTAGTAGTAGATGTGCTGGCAGACCGAGTCTGCATCAGCGGGTGCATGGTTATGAGTGCAAAACAATGAGCGACACAACGGCTGACAACACAATAACATGGTTTGGGCCAACACGGTTGGTCGTTGTGCGGGAAGACTAGTGCAGCAAAGGATACGAATTGTTGCACATGTCTGTGTGTTCATGTCTGCACTCACATGCATGCCCTTTCGCGCATTCTTACTTCCAAAATTTTGAACCCAAATTTCAACTTTCTGCTTAAAAAAATACTATTTAAGGGGATGAAAGACACACCACTTCTCTCATGATCGAAGTGTCTTCAGGCCTGGTGTTTCTTCGCCACTTAAGTTATAGTTACCTTCCATGAAGTATGATGTTGTTGCCTCCCTGAAAGTAGGTTATTGTTGCCTTCCCTGAAGTAGGTTGTTACCTCCTCTTACTTACGTTGTTATTGTCTTCCACAAAGTAGCATTTCTTGTCTTTTCTTACATAGGCTATTGTTTTCTCCCCTTATGTTGACAGTTATTACCTCCCTTAACATAAGTTGTTGTTGCAACCCTGAAGTTGGTTGTTGTTGCCTTTAAGTGGGAGATTCTTCGTGCTTGATTTTTTTTGAAATTCCATATCTCGTGAAGTTTTTCACCCCAAAAGTCACATAAAGTATCAGAATTGTGAAAAGATAGTATTGAAGCGAACTGTGTATGATTTGATACTTTTCTAAAAAAAAGTTCAACTTTTTGAATGACATGGTGGTTAGGTTGTTGAATTTGACTGATCGAGTGTTCACCTTCTCTTGGATATGTCACAAATTATTAGGTGAATTTGCACGTCGGCTTGCAGTTTCCACAATTGTCGAGTTAATGGGTATTCTAATGATTAGATTTGGATTAATTTGCCAACCTAAAAAAAATAGATATTTTATTTATTCTCTTATTCTTTTTGTAGCAATTTCTACAAAGATACATGAGAATTAAAAAATAAAAGTACACCTAAAATATTAAGTAGTTGTTATAAGTTATATCAAAACAACATAGATTAAGGGCTCGTTTGGGAGGGCTTTTTTGGCTGCGGCGTGGTCAATTGCCGCGACTTTTTGGCGAAAGTTATTGTTTCGTTCGTAACTATGCGGTACAACTTTGGCGAAACAGAGAGAAAGTGGGTTGTGGCATTAAACTCGCTGCCCCGCTTTCCCCCCGACACTTTTACCCTTTACCCCGTGTCTTTCTCCTCTACCCTAGCTGCTTCCCCGCTGCTTCCCTTGCGAATCCCCTTCTCCTTCTTCTTTCGTAGCCCCTCGATCGACCAATCTCAGATACGATGAACCATTTTCTTCTTGTATTTGTGGATCTGATGAAGGTTATGCGTTTTCGCGGCTCTGATGTTTTCTCCTCGTAATCTCTTTTCTGTTTCTGCCATTTTTTTTCCTCATTTTCTGTGGTGGATCTGTAGCTTCACGAACACATCAATGACATCGGTGATTTGTGTTTTAGCTCTGGCTGCTTAGCTAAAAGTTGGCAACAAAAATTCTCAAATTTTTTGCGTTTTTTCCCTCTTTTTCTGTGGTGGATTTCAGTGCTTAGCTAGAAGTTTAGCTTTAGCTGGAAAGTTTGGAACACAAAAATTTCCTCTTTTACTCTTTTCCCAAAAGAACACTCAGATTTGAGATCAAACTAGCATTGTCCATCCAAGTTGCAGATCTTACACCCATATATGCATGTATGCAGATTTTAATTAGATTGTTTTGTGGTTGAAGATTTGCAAGCACCTGTTCATGCAAGATTAGGGTTTGACTTTCTAACTCATTCTTACCCCAATCTAAAGACAATTCGAAGAGGTTTCTCTTTTCACATAATAATTTTCTCTTTTTTGTTATAGATTGATATGCTTAGTTAGAAGTTTGGTTTTATGCAGTTCAATGAAAAACTTGAGACAAATTGGATAACTTACAGAGAATACAATCGTCTATTATGAATATGAGGGTTCAAAATTAAAGAGTTGCTATTGCTGTTATAGTTACTCTCTTCTCTCTAATACATATTAAAATTGTAATGCCAACACTTCTTCCTTTTTGAAGAGCTTTTATTTTTTTCTTCTTTTTATTGTGGATGCAATTGAATCATTCATACATTAATGAGTGTTAAGCAAGAATGAATGTTTAGTAGCCACCAATCTTGAAAGTTAAAACCAAATTGCATCCAAGATGGTTGAGGGAAAGGGAAATTAGACTAAACAGAAACAAAATATTCATATTTTGGTATATTTGAAAGAGGGCATTACAGCTTATTGGTATGGCCAATTGGTTGCTTGAAATTCCATGTGTAGCATTCTCTTATTGAAAAATAGGAATGCATACCTGCATTCTGTCGAAGCTTTTTAAATTTCCCATTTTTACTTCCATTAACCTATACATCTTTTGGGTTGGCCCTGGATTGGTGGAAAAATGTGGTTGTGAATGGTGCAGTTTAGCTTTTCTATTGGACCTGAACATGACAAGTGATCCCATTCAGCTTCTTTGTTGGCTGTGAAAAGTGTATTTTTCTGTTTTTTTTTTAGTGCTTCAGGTTAACTGTGTAAGGTGCAATTTTCTGTATGCTGTCGGTTTGCTGTGGGTTGCATATGTATGGGAATTTCTGTATGTTGTCGGTTTAATCGATTTAATATATATATATATATATATATA
>JXCR01108521.1:66159-87807 GCA_002079205.1 Phalaenopsis hybrid cultivar | reverse complement strand
TATATATATATATATATATATATTTATGAACAGTTTTAACAAACAGTGGCAACATGGTCATTTTTTCCAGAAACAGCTGCCCCACAACTGTTTTCACACAGCTGCATCAAACAGGTTGCCAGCTTCCCCGCAACAACTTTCTGGGGCAGCGTAGCTGTAGCTGCGCCAAGCAGACCCTAACTCGATGGTTGGGTCAAATTGAAGAAGGATGGATTATAAATATCCTCCAAAAATTATTAAAATCGTTTGACAAAACAAGTAGGGCAAAGACTATCTGTCACAACCAAAGGATAACTAGTGACACTCCAAGAAGAGCTCAACAAAGCCCATTTTGGACTTGTTAATGATCTCAACAACTCACCCATGCATAAAAAAGTACTCGCATGACCTATATACCTACTTGTATAAATCCATCTTTGAGTTGCTTATACCTGCTAAAAGAAGTTACTCATCCCAATACACTATTGATGATTTCTCCAGCAAGTTGGCTACTCCGCAACCATGCCTATCAAAGTGGAGACACCTACAATTAGCTATTCCTGTGTCAAATAATTCACATGAATTTCTATATTTTCACAACAATTTTTTTTTATTTTTTATGGTTATAGACCTCATATAATGCTTTCTATAATGCCCAAAATCCAATAAATCTAGAGTTAGACATTTCTAGACAATATTCTCTTGTATTTAAAATGATTACAGTTAAATACAAGAGCCTCATCACTCTTTTTGTCTTTTCTCTCTTATTTTATACTACATGCTTGTGCTCAGTTGGTCTTACAAGTGGGTTCTGGCATCCCCAATTGCTTTAGATCCAACAACAACTTTGTAATTTTATAAATTGTTAGAAAAAAATAAAATAAAAAGGAGAACTTCAAATTAACGAAATGAAGTACAATTCATGGGCTGAATTAAAAATGACTTGAAAGAAAGAAAGAGATACACAGAGAAATCTTTTAGTAATAGTAACAGCAACTATAATTACATCATGGTAATATAAATGCAAGGAGTGAAGGAGAACACAAAACCGTTTCCCACTCCCACCTCACACATGCCCCTGTTTTCCACTGGTACCTAAATCAACTGAAAACTACTAATGATTTAGAAATAAAACATACATAAACTCCATGCTTTCTCTTCACATGTAGTCACCGCCATAACATCATAGAAACCACAAAAAGTTCGTAACAAGAAAAGTTATGCAGATTTGAGACTGCAACCATAAAAATTTATGCAGTCATGAACATGGAAGCTAAATAGGCTGTCAATGGCTGCCGGTTAAAATTCTGCAACCAGTGAACTATTCCTATAGAGGGGGAGAGAGAGGGAGAGGGAGAGGGAGAGGGAGAGGGAGAGAGAGGGAGAGGGAGAGGGAGCAAAACTGAAGTGAATCCGAACAGATCAAATAACCTCTGTCAGACCAAATCCAGTATGAAACTCAAAAACTGGACCGAATGCATCACGAAANAAATAGGCTGTCAATGGCTGCCGGTTAAAATTCTGCAACCAGTGAACTATTCCTATAGAGGGGGAGAGAGAGAGAGAGGGAGAGGGAGAGAGAGAGGGAGGGAGAGGGAGAGGGAGCAAAACTGAAGTGAATCCGAACAGATCAAATAACCTCTGTCACACCAAATCCAGTATGAAACTCAAAAACTGGACCGAATGCATCAAGAAGAGAAGAATCATGGATCCTTCCACATGAAAGTGGAAGGAGGAAAAGAGTGAGGAGCTGAAGAAGAATTCTCCATTTCCTCATCAGCGGTTGCGGCTGGCAGCTGAGGGGCAGAGCACCCTGTTTCAGCTTCAGAAACAGAGCCCAAAGGAGGNTCATGGATCCTTCCACATGAAAGTGGAAGGAGGAAAAGAGTGAGGAGCTGAAGAAGAATTCTCCATTTCCTCTTCAGCGGTTGCGGCTGGCAGCTGAGGGGCAGAGCACCCTGTTTCAGCTTCACAAACAGAGCCCAAAGGAGACTGAAAAAGCATGCTTCCTCCAGCTCCATCAACATCATCCCAAACAGAACTTCCAGGTCCCCAAGCATTAAACCAGGCCTCTTCCGCCTCACTCCACACCAATTCCGTTCCAAACGAACTCTGCTCCATCGCCGCCACTTCTGAGCTCTGCTCACTGCTGTCCAAAACTTCCACCTTTTTCTTTTGAGGGGTGGAAGAAGAAGGAGAAGATGAGCAAGAAGCCACGTCCTTGCTGCTCTTGCCGAGGAATAAGCTGGGGAAGTTAAGCCGCGCGTTCTCGCCGCGCAGCCTGAAGGCTTCGCGGTCGTAAGCAAGCGCAGCATCTTCTGCAGTGTCGAAGGTGCCTAGCCATAGCCTGTTGCGGTTCTTCGGAAGGCGAATCTCAGCCACCCATTTGCCCCAGTGCCGTTGCCTTACTCCTCTATAAAGCTTCACCGGAGGACGTAAAAGCGACGCAGGTGAACTGCTTTTCCCTTCTAAGAGGCTCGTCATCATCATATTCCCTCGGGGGCTCAGGTTCAGCGACTCGCTCCAGTACTTGAGCAGCGGCTCTGTATACCTCTGCTGTATTCCTTCTGTTAGAAACAAGGAAGAAGGTGGGGGAGTGGAACCATACTTGTTCTGTGCGAAAGATATCATTTTTTGCTGACTAAGAGGAAGAAGTGAGGAGGCAAGTGAAGAAGGATTTGATGCTTCGTAAGCAAAAGGGAAGATTGATAGGGGAGATGAAGCGGTCTGCCCAGCTGGGGTTGATGGAGAGGGGGGATTAGATAAGAATCGAGCTGGACTTCTAAACTTCTTCAATGGCTGGAGCGCCTCTGGATGTGCCTCTTCAAAAATGGGCACAGAGGGGCTCTCAAACTCCATTGTTCTCCTTGCCGGCGTGTCGAGCTTCGGACCTTTTCCCTTCTGCCTACGCAACTCGTCGTCTCCTTCCACAACACTGGGAGATTTCCCCTCGCCCTTTCTCGCTTCTTCCATAAAGCCCCAAAATGTAGGAGAAGAAAAATATAATTAAGGCCGCCTAGTAAACCACAGCTAAATCAAATTCGAACTGGGGTGAAAAAGAAAGATCGAATTTTGATCACTGATATCCAAAAAGTACAAAACATTGAAACCTTGTCAACAAGAAAAACAAGAATGCAAAAAACTAGTGATTGATTCCACGAAGAGGCATTTTATCAAACAACATGAGAGCATGAAAGAGTAAACTTCAAATTCCGACCAGGTTTAAAAATTTGGTCTGATTTGATTTATGCACTCCTAAATTAAAGCTTATCCAAAACAAATAGAACAAAAAGAACAACAAACTACTGCTTGTTTCTCCAAAGAAGCCATCCTAGGAATACCATGACTCCTGAGAAATTATAAGAGGGCAAGAAAAAAAAAACCCCAATTTTGATTTCTGGTTTATAAACAAATTAGCAAACTAGGTAGAAACAAATGATTGTTTCTGCAAGGAAGCAATCCATCCAAAACCAATCACCAAACCAAAACGTTTTTCCACAATAAAGAGAACAAGAACAGCAGGAAACCTAAAAGCAAAGCAATGCAAGAGAAAGACAGCACAGAATGGCTACAGAGAAAGGGATATCGAGGAGCGTTGGAAGAAAGCGAGAAAGAGCGTTGAGGGCGTTAATGGCGGTCGGTCGTCTCAGTTCCTCAATCCATCTGACTTATAAAGCTCTCCAACATATCACTCATGGAGCCTTCTCGGAGCCGTAAAGGTCTCCCGACGACTTGCGACAGCCATGGATGACCCGGGAGCCCACGCGCATTCATATGCGGGCCCGTTCGTCCAGCCCAATCTCGGAAGCAAACAAATCTTAAATATATTTTAATCCATTTTCTCAATAATTATTTTAATTATACATATATTAGTTGAATAAAAAAACCATTTTTTTATTTGAACCATAAGTAGGGGTGTAAAAGAGCTGAATACGAGCCAGCTCAGGTTCAGCTCACGTTCGAATTGTTCATATTTCAAGCTCAATAAGTGTGTTCGTATTCGGTCCTTTTTCTTAGCAAGACGAACAAGAGCTGTTCACGAACCAATGGTCGTCTTGACAAACCCTAATCACGTAGCCGTCAGAAAAGGATTGGGGTAAGATTTAAAAATTATTGTTTATATTAAAACATCACTTAAATCTAATTAAATAGTGTTTATTCTATTTTCTTAATTACTATTTTTAATTGATTATAAATTTTTGTAGCCTTGTAGCCGGTTAACTTTTTTTAAAAAACTACTCAGGTGNGTGTGTGTGTGTGTGTGTGTGTGTGTGTATATATATATATATAATTGATGAGTATTATTTCGAGCTAAAATAAGCTGAACATGAACAAACAAATTTTTTGTTCTTGTTGTGCTCGTTAACTTTGTGAACTAGCCGAACACGAGCTGTTCGCGCAGCCTTAGCCATAAGGAGAATTATTATTGAGGGGTTATTCCATGATTCAACATTAATTTGATTATTATAAAATTAAAAAATTCATAAAATAATCAAAATATAAAAACCTAATTCAATGATAAAACATATAATAATAATAACAAACGAATTTAACTTTTTTTTGTGAGTTTTGTTGATTTTCAATAAATTTTTTTTATAGTTTTTATTAATTTCAAATATTTTTTTGTAAATGATAAAAAATAGAAAATAAACAATTTGGCTCCATTTTAATTTTTAAATGGGCTTCAATTAAAATTAGTTCTAATTGCAAAAACTGATAAAATTTCTTTAAATAAATCAATATCCACGTGGCCAACTATCTTGACCGGCACTCCAAACTCCCCTGGAAAATGTCTAATTCCTAATTACTGGCCGTGTAATCAGCGGCTCAAAGACAACCGTTAAACGTCATTTAAGAGTAGTTGAAAAGGTGTCCTGTCAATTAATCACTACTAATTACGATTAACAGTCATTTATCATTAAATTATGGCATTTAATTACAACTTTAGCAGGGACAAATGGAAGCTTGGATTTAAGATTAAGAAACTACTCCATATTTTACTAGATAACCTTCATCCATTTTTAATATTCTCACTCACATATCAAAATTTACCATAAACCCCAATTCATATTTTTTATTTTTATCAAATTCTCAATGATTTTATCTCGATATATGTAAATGCATCAGTTTGATAGTTCAAAAACTCTTAGATGCTAATTTTTCGAATAATAATGTTTCGAGTGTTGTGTATAAAATATATATTGTTAATTTTCTTTATATTACAAAAACAATACTAATTATTCTATATATATATATATATATATATATATATATAATATTTAATATGTTTAATCATATTATTTGATATATTCATAATAACATATAGAATGTCTATTCAGTGTTATTCGCGTATAATAGCTGCATAGCATTAGTATAAGAGAATACATGTTNTATATATATATATATATTATGATTGTTTATATCATGTAATCATGCTATCATATTTTATAGTTCTAAGAAAATATAAATTAATGAGGTCCCCAACATATTTATGTACTTAATATATAATATGTTTAATAATAGATGAACTTTATATTAAAATCATATTATCTGATATATTCATAATAACATATAGAATGTCGATTACAGTGTCATTGGCGTATAATATTTGAAAAAAATAGCTGCATGGCATTAATATAAGAAAATACATGTTATTTATTTAAATAGTAAATGTCTTTCTCAATTTGGTAACCATGGAGTCGGTTTTTTCAAACGCAGCACCGGCCTTCCGGGCCGTCGCTTTCAGGTAGGCGGTAACGTTACCGGAATTAAAAAGTCCAAGCGAAGGCGGAAGTGGCCGGTGGAGGCTGAGGGAGACGGATGCCACGTGGCAGCAGCCCACGTCACATGCTCTCATCACGCCGGGAGTAAATCCAATGGCTTCAAAAAATAGTTACTAATTACTACATATGTATAAGAAGCATAAATTTCATTAGTTGATGGGGCAAATCATTAAGGGGGAAAAAGACTATGCCTTAGCCATGTTTTTTATTGATTAGGGCTGTGGAAATTGATTGTAAATTTATTTTTCTTTTCATTTTCTATTTAAATTAATTTTACTAGATAGATTATTTGTTTAGTTTTTGAAAGTTAAATTAGTTCTCCACACAAGGGTTTTATGGACTCTTTCTCACTCCATGTAAGTTGATGACACTCCTACCACATCAAAATTGCCCTTTTTATCTATTTTTAGGTTAAAAAATGGGTATGCCTGCGTGCCTACCTCTTGTCGAAGGATAATATGTCATTTTTCTATCCTCATTTTTCTAGATCATATACCTACGTACCTAATCATATGTCATTTGCCCTCCATATATCCCTCTCTCTCCATTCTGATGTTTGAAAATGACTAACATTTTAAAGGTATTACTCCCCCTTACCAATTTGATTTGGGCATATTACCTATCCTCATTAATTTGAACATCGTCCTCCTCTCATATCATTGGCTTCCTTCTATTTCGTTCTTGGAGCCTTTTGTGGAACCTTAAACCTCATAATATAAGAATTCTCTTTCTTGCCACAAAATGACACAACTAAAAAAGAGAGTTTGTGCAACACTTTATACACATTTTCTTAGTAATGTAAACTCTCTTAACTAGATGGAAAAGAGCTCATCCTCTTCTTTTACTAAGTGCAACATGGATGAATTCTCGTTCTCTATCTAGACATTTTCTATTTAAGATAAAGAATTGGAGTTGGCCATCAAGAAGCATTGTATTGATCTATTTTTGCTATGATTAAGAAATTGTGGAAGCTCTAACATAATCTTGATTTATTAGTAATTGCTAAGGTTTTTCCATTTAAATTATCATGTTATGAGTACTATTAAATAATCTGACATGGGTTTGTTGATCTTAAATTTCATTCGTGATCCTCTACATTAGGTGACTATGCATATTATATGTACAATATTCTTTTCTGCCCCGCCAACAATTTTAAAATTGTATTATTCAGTTGGATGATATATATACTTTATATTGTATAATGAAATATGCAGCAAGTTTTATATACTTATAGATAAATATTTCATGTATGAAATTTTCACTTATAAAAAATTCTTTAACTAGGAACTTTTTTCAAAAAATATATCATTATGTCTAGATAATCTAGATAGTCTAAAAGAGCCCTTTCAAGATCAAATCAAATGTCGTTCATTANAAGGCATTTTATTGATCTATTTTTGCTATGATTAAGAAATTGTGGAAGCTCTAACATAATCTTGATTTATTAATAATTGCTAAGGTTTTTCCATTTAAATTATCTTGTTATGAGCACTATTAAATAATTTGACATGGGTTTGTTGATCTTAAATTTCATTTGTGATCCTCTACATTAGGTGACTATGCATATTATATGTACAATATCCTTTTCTGCCCCACCAACAATTTTAAAATTGTATTATTCAGTTGGATAATATATATACTTTATATTGTATAAGGAAATATGCAACAAGTTTTATATACTTATAGATAAATATTTGATGTATGAAATTTTCACTTATAAAAAATTCTTTAACTAAGAACTTTTTTCAAAAAATATATCATTATGTCTAGACAATCTAGATAGTCTAAAAGAGCCCTTTCACGATCAAATCGAATGTCATTCATTAATTATTGAGAGAGAGAGAGAGAGAGAGAGAGAGAGAGAGAGAGAGAGAGAGAGTTGAGTTATGGTGTTATTCTTTCCTTTTAATGATATGAATTCTCTTATTTTTGTCAAACTATTTTAAATATAATTTATATATGACAATAAACACAGTGTTGACTTAAATTTTTGATATGTAAACTTTTTGGATCATAGATAAAATAATCTCAAGAATGACATTCTTTTGATCTTTTTTTATTTTTCAATTTCTATTGGTTTAGTGAGTTTTNTATATATATATGGCAATAAATACAGTGCTGACTTAAATTTTTGATATGTAAACTTTTTGGATCATAGAAAAAATAATCTAAAGAATGACATTCTTTTGATCTTTTTTTATTTTTCAATTTTTATTGGTTCAGTGAGTTTTTGTTAGGTTATAATTTGGATCTATAATATGATTGAGTCCATGTTCTTAGTTTTGATAAAGACAAATTACGATATTAATCTATAATATTGATAAAATATATTAAAGTTCTCCTCTTATTATTGCCCCTTTTTTCAAATATAATATTCAACATTGTATGGGTTACGTTAAGTGATGTGTAACACATTCATGGTTAAATCAAAAGTTTATATAATTCTCAATATGTACAATATAGGCATAATAAATTCTTCCTTTTTAATGGCCAAAATAAGCTAAATATTCAAAGGAAAATGTGAATTGCTCAAAAATTAATCCATGTATTGATTTATCTATAAACACGATAATAACATGCTCTTTTTTTATTAGAATATAGGTTGGTTTTCCAAGTAATCATGAGACTTGAAACATATGTAAACTATTGGATTAATTAGATCAACATTATTTATAACATATGTTAATAAAAAAGTCATCATTATGTTATTCTTAAAATTGAACTTATCTTTAGCATAATATTTATGGATAATATGATTTGAACCTCATTCTAATAATATTTGAACCTCATTCATAAGGTTTGAATATTGCTTAAGAAATGATAGGAATCTATTTTTAAATCTAATGGCTGAATGATACGTTCAAAATAAATGTTTTGATTTTGTTATTCAAATAAGGATACAAAACTGATCAATATGATGTTTGGAACTTGTTTATTTTTCTGTTTGAACATATTATTTTTTAAACAAATCTCTTGTACTCTCTCTAATTTTATTTAAAAAAATCATGGATTGATGAATATATTCAACTATAACAAATAAAATCTGAAGACCATACCATAATTGTTTGACAGTGCTCTTAATAAGGCTTTGTAGTAGAGGATTGCCCAAACCAAAGAAAAAAGACTTTTGAAAGATGATAATGAAGCTTGAAAAAGAGATATTTAAGGGATACATCCTTCTATAATTTATTATATCACCAAAGACTACTTCATATCAATAGTAATGATCTTTTTAGCATATTGTTAAATAAACAAGTAGAAGTGATATTTGACATATAAAGTTAAACTTCACTTTAACATTATAAAAACTGAAAGTTATTTTATGTTTACATTTTATGAGTATTATAAATATAATTAATTAATACAAATATTATATATTAATTTCTTTTTTTATAAAGATACTAGGTTAATAAAATAGATATGATTTTTTTTTCTTCTAGCATATTTTCTATTATTATTAAAATAATGAATAAAAAGTTTAAAATTAGCTATTTAGAGATGACAACATTAATAGTCATTAGATAATATGATGCTTCAGTAAAATGTTAACATAGGGCTTACAGCTTTAAGTATGACCATTAATGGGTTGTGACTTGAACTTGGTTTCTTGGGAAAACTTGTAAAAAGTTCCGTATTTTGTGAATATATAAGAACTTTTAAGAACATATTAAAGACATTAATTAAATGAGCAAATAAATATCAATTAGCTAAGATTGTTAGCCATATAGCTAATGAGGGATGGAAATGGGGCATTAAGTATGTTATTATATGGTGCTAAGGACAAGACAATACAAATTAAAAGCATGCAAAAAAAGTAAATTAAGTATCAAAAGAGGGGTGCCATCAGTTAATGAGAGCTAAGAGCTAATGAGTAGACCAAGAGTTCTCATGGCAAACATCAGATTGCTATATCTCAAAAAATTAAATAGAGCAAAATATTAATTGAAATTTCTAGAGATAGGTGAACTATTAATGAATAAGTAAAAAAAAAAATGAGGTCAACACATGTATCATGTTTGATTTAAGGATTTTAATTTCTAAATGTGTTAAGTAAGGTTTCTTATATATTTTATGAAATTTGAACCATTCTACATATTATCCTACACAGTTTACGTGTTTTGTATTCTTATACAATTTTATGTTTGTTTCTTGCATGTATCTTTAATATTGTATATTAAGTTCATGATCTTAATTAATATATACAATTGTTGTAGATGATTCTATAATCTACAAGATGACATTTTCTTACATGTTCTTACACATTTTTGTATCAAAGATGACATGCAAAATGCATCATGCATAATGTATGAAATATTTTATTTGTATATAAGAATATAATGCTATGAGGGAAAAAAATACTTTTTGACATATTTACTCAAGTACCTTTTATAGAGTGTAACATTTAACATGTGATAATGGATGATTAATAAGTCATCCCATACTTCTTATGGCTTTCACACACACACACACACACACACACACATATATATATACATATATCAGTGCTAGATATGAGATCTACATAAAATATAAATAATACAATCAATTTATTATAATATACATTATTATGTTCATTTAATCAATGTTATTTTATTCCATGTAAGATTGTTGCCATTATTGCTTTCGTAGTGAATAAAAAATATGTAAAATCATAAATTATGAATGCTATTATAGGTACTTTGATGAATGATACTATGCTTCATACCATGAACATGATTATTATTAATGTTATATTATATAATATAACAATCTCCAACTTCATATCGAAACCCTTAATATACTATATATTATGAAACTTATTATATTGGATGTTAGGAATGATTTGCTTGGTGATTATAAATGTTACCCAGGATAACTAAAGATTAGATATTAATAAGCTTTCATAAGTTTTGAATAATTTATAGCTCTGCAAGAAGGTATGTTAATGAAGCTATCATAATTGATATAACAAAGAATAATGATGCACCTTTATTTAGAGTTATAAGGTTGGAAGCTTCTACACCTTATTACTAAAATTTGATAGATTATCATACTCTAAACTTTTATTACTGAAAAGAGCAATCATAAGCACTAGGGTGATAAGATGTAGTGAATTAAAGAGGTGTGATATGACACATTGGATGAAAGTTTTCTTTCCTTATGAGAGTTGGAGCAAGATGCTATAACACTATGAATTTTGATAGCTTTTCATAGTGAAAAGGTGTAGTAATCTCTAAAATCAAATTTTATCAATGTTTGATCAAATTGTAATGGTGGGACTTGCTCCCATAAATGACACTAAACAAAGCATGATGAAATATCATNTCTAAAATCAAATTTTATCAATGTTTGATCAAATTGTAATGGTGGGACTTGCTCCCATAAATGACACTAAACTAAGCATGATGAAATATCATGCTGAAAGAGAGAGAGAGAGAGAGAGAGAGAGAGAGAAGTGTTTGTGTATTTTATATTTTATCCATGAGTTATGTTCTACTATAATTAGACAAAATAGATAGTAGAGCTCACAAATTTGTTAGGTTGAAAATCCATAAAATTAAGAACAAAGCCATGTATTTTTTATTTGTATGAAAAATTTTAATAATGAATTATAGTTGATTGTCTAATCCATAAAATTAAAGAAGGAAATAAAATATTATGAAGATATAATTTAAAGAAAAAGTCGTTTATTTATTTTGAGTAGAAAAGTTATAAGTGATCATTTAAGGTAACTGGAAATAGTCTTTCTCCAATTTGTTGGGAGTGAACTAAAAGATAGAAAATATTAATGTCATAAAATGATTAGAATGACTCTTCAGTAAATGTAAGAGGTTTATTAATAATTATTTAATGTGTTACCTTAAATAGCCAAGGTAATTTGATGACTCAAAGGAAGGGTCAGCTAGACAATTAGATAATACTATACATTAATCACTAAGATATAACAAACATCAATTATTTGTTCACATCTATCAATAGTAGATATCATGAAATGGCTAGCAATGATAATCATCATAAAGCAACGATTTGCGTTGATGTATATATATTTGTTGATAATGATTTTCATATAATGGAAAACATTGAGTTACAATGGACATTAAGTGATGATAAACCAAATATAATGGTGGACATTGGGATTAGTGAATGTTAGATGATAATGGATGTCATATAATAATGTTGTCTGATGGTGTACAATATTTTACGATAAAAGACAACAAATGATGTAAAATGGTGTATGGTAATGGGCATCAAATAATAAAAGATTATTGGCTGCAAGGATAACATGTAATCAAAGTTTTTTAGTGATGATATTAATTAAGTGATAGTGAATGTTAAGTATTAGTAAATGTCAGTTGATTATCAACACACACAAAAAGATAAATAGTGTCTGAAATTATGTTATAACTTATCTGACAAAAAATATTTTTGCTAGATTGTGTCAGGTTTGTGGTTAATATTAATGTTAAAAAATTTGGCGTTAACATATACTGACACAAACACTTTGCATCAAAATTAGCGGCAAAATTGGTCGTTGTTTTCTTTATCACTTATTAGTGACAAAACTGTAATAATTAAATTTGATGCAAATTACTTAGCTTTATATACTTTTGACGTAAATATGACACAAAGATTTTAAAATCTAAACCCATGCCTATCAGTCTCATTCATACTTCCCAAAGAAACCCTAGCTCCCTATGATCACTCAACTTCGAAGACCATCAGACAACACAAAGTTGTCTTTTATGATTGATGATCTCACAACTTCGATGAATCCTCCTATTAGAGCATTTCTCCAATGTAATTTTCTTTCTTCTCCCCCATGCCGCATCTTCTCAAATCCTTTATCTTTTCTTTACCAATTTATTTCATTTTTCTTTAGGTTTTGGTATTAGGGTTTAGTTATTGTTCACACCACTTTTTGTTTTGATCGAAATAACCTTCTTGAAGTTCATTTTTTTTTCATATCCCCATTTATAGATTACCCTTAAATGGAAAAGCAAAGGAAGAAAGGTAAGAATGAAAAAAGATAGAAATTAGGAAGAAATAAAAAGAGTAGTTATGAAGATATTTATATCAAAAAGTCATCGTAATATAAACTGGAGTAGAGCAGTCGAGAGTAAATCAGACCATATCCGACTCAAGGCAATATACAATAAAAGCTCTATAAAAAAACATTCATAACCAAAACAAAATACCAACTTTATTCTGTTCCGGGTTCAAGAGATCTCCAAGATGACATATTCTCGTGGTTAAATATATTCTGGGAAAAACTCAGGAAGACTTACAATAAAAGAGTTATGTTTGATTTAAAATATTCTTTTGAAATATTGGCAATTAAAGTGATTTTTGGTCTTAAAATTTTTAATTAATTTATATTTTTAATATAAAATATTAATTATACCTTGGTTTTATTTATGTAGGATAACTACGATGACATTTGAGATATGCAACGCAGAGGCAAAGATAATTCCTGATAGTGGCTAGTAGTAGTGGTAGTCAATTTGCTACTGAGCAGTTTAACTACGAGATCTAAGGGTAGGCTACTGAGAAGAAGAATGGGACAATATACTACTTGGAAGCAAAGAGTATTACTTTCGAGGCTGTGTACTTCTGATTTGCCTAGGTTCTGAGGTCATTATCATTGGACCATGACAAAGTTTATCATCATGTCGCTGCTATATATGACTAATACATGAGAGGTAGCAGAGGGTCGAGACCACTGTAGCCCGCGACTTAAGCAAGTTGGAGACCACTGTGGAGTGACCTTTGGGTTCATTGCATGTCGAGGATGATGAAAATTGTAATGAGGATGCCTCATAGGGGTTTATGTTTTTTTCTTGTGTGGTATTTGGACATGATCTTTTACATATATATTTTTCTTTTACATTTTATAAATTTTTGTTTGTTGAACAACTGAGTAGATTTTGTATAATGTATGAAAAATTTATTTGTTTTCCTTGTCGTATATGTTTGTATATTGTGCTGTGTGTTGGTGATGAGTAAATATTGGATGGGCACTTTCGTTATATTTGTGTAATTTGTTGTTTGCAGATGTACAAAATGTTTTTGGTCTTCTATATATATATTTTAAAATTTTTTACAGGTTTGCATTAGTTTTTGGTCTAATTTTTTAAAATACAAATTAGCATTGTCAAATTTTGACATTAACTCTGTGTTCAAAATTACTGTCGGATGCTTTTTTCCATAATTAGATTCTAAGTCCACAAGAATCTTGCCACTACATTCTAACGAAGAATATTTAGGACACAACCTTCGATGCAAACATCAACGTCGACAATTCCCAACACTAATCGCCTTTGAGACCCATGTTTTCGCATCGAACATTTTGTCATTGTAAATCTGGCGATAACGACGCTCTGCATCATATTTTTGTCTTATTAGTGGCGGAAACATCGGACGCAAACCTGCAAAGTTCCCACAGTGATAGGATGTTGGGTAATGATACATGCCTTTCAATGGTATGCTGCCCAGGAATATTATGCAACACTTGAAGAAAAGGGCAAGACTGCATCTCTCATGACAAGAACAGGCAAGGAGGCCAATCTTAAACGCCTTCTCAAACACACACAATCACCGCGACCAACTTTGGACCATTTTATCATGCCTTGTTAAGTTCACTACATTTATCTCTTACTTGCAGTATGTTCATTTTGACTATAGGCTTGCAGAATTCATACATCTCCCCATCCTAAACTAAAATTTCAAATTTTCTTATTCAATCCCTGAAATGCCTCAAAATCTAAAAATTGAGTAAAAATTCATCCTAGTCCAGTGAAAATTCAATCATCAAATCAATTGGATAAAGTCATGAAGAAAAGTTAGTCCTCATGTTTTGTAGTGACATATACAATAATCTGCTCCATACTTTATTCCCATGGATATGCCTAAAATATTTGCAACTTGATTATGCTGAGTCTTATGAATAAAGTTTCAGACATTTCATTTGCTTTTTCCTTTTCTTATTTTAAATATATGTAGATATTGTCCTTATGTTATGGTGGGGGCACTTCATAATATGGTTTCAGTCACTTGTGACAATGACTCAAGTACTCAAGATTAGCATGAGCAGGTTGCACTAGGTTTTATCATTCTGTTCATTTGTTCAGAAAATGTCGCTATGAAACTGATTTATAAAGAAATCACAAAATTCATGAAAACATAACTTAAAAAAATAAAATTTCAATTCTTCTCATCTAAATGAAGTTCTTTTAAATAGTTCTATATGTTTGAGTTCTTTTCTTCAAGAAGGTAATTATTAAGAGGTGTTTGGTATATATTTTAAATAGTATTTACATTAACGTAAATCCCGTCAAACATGAAAAAATCACGAGTTAAATCTAACCGTCTCTTAAATCCAATTTTCTTCCATGTTGTTGTAAATCTGCGATTTATTACATTCGATTAATTTAAGCGAGGAAGAAAACAAATCTATGAGTTGTCGCATCTCTCGCCGTCAAACAAATCAAAGGCATTTAACTAGATTTAATCTTAATGAAACCAAATATTTTTTTTTAGATTTAACTCATTTGGATTTGATAAATCAAGATTTACGAGTTTTACTAAATCATATATATTTAACATAGGTAGTGGGTGCAACCAAACACCCTCTTAAGTTCAATATCTTAGACAATGCTGACATATTTTTATATGATACTTACATTAAAATACACTATTGGAAAAAACGTTACAACCGGCGGTAAATCTGATGGCCTAAACTTAAGTCGATAAAAATGTAGTATTTGTTGAACGTTTTGCGACGATTTATGTTATGAGTTACTTCCGATGGCAAAACAACATGACATGCTGTCATTTTTCAGCAATTAATTATTTTTGATGGGTTTTTATTGTGAGCAACACTTTTATACCGTCGGTTATAAGCAAATAATAATCGACAACCTTATGTTGTCGGTTATTTACGAACTTGTCATTTGGAGAGATGTTAACCGACAATGTTTTTTTATAACCGACTGAAAATGTCGTTGGTATTAATGTTAATAACAGATGAATTTTATGTCATTCGTAAGCTGTCAGAAAGAATTCTTTATACGACTGAAATCGTGACCCCCCTAAACCTACCCTAATCCTCTCTATCTTGCCTCGATCTCTCTTTGTGCCCTAATCCTCCCCTTTCCTCTCCCGGCAACTCCAGTGCCCTGGCGACCATAGCTCCAGTAGCTTTGGTGACCCTAACTTCAGTGATTCTGGCTTCGACGATTTCACCGCTTTGATGCTCATAGGTACGGTCAGCCATCTTTTTTCCTTAGTTATGGATGCTCTTATTGGACATTTACATGAGGATGTTCCTAAGTGCTTGTTTTTTGTTGTTGATATCCTTCTTGTGGATGAACAAGGGGGGTGATTGGCTGCAAGCAAGATTTAAGTTAAACAGGGTCTACTAAATCCGGTAAATCTAAATTTATTAAATTAAAATATTATTAAATCTAAAATGATGCTTGATTCATATAATTTTAAATATAGTTAAATTCATTTGATGTGTAGGGGCTGTTTGCTACAGGATTTATGTAGGATTTAAGTTAAATCCTACCAAACGACAAAAAATGCCTCTGTAAATTTTATAGGTTCTTAAATCTCATTTTTTGCTCCATTTTGCCTTAGGATTTACCGAATCCCTTAGGAAGCATGGTCTACAGGATTTTTAGAAGTTAAAGCTTGTGGGATAAATAGAGGTGTTTGACATAATCTATTAGAGGTGTTTGGTCAATTAAGGTTAAATCCAACTAAATCCATTTCAGTTTTTGGCATAAATCTATTTGAAATATTTTTTCCTGTACTAAATCCGTTAAATCCAACTAATAAGTTGATTTTGTAAATCTGGATTTAATAAACGGAACAACCAAAAATGGATTTAAATTAACAGTGAATTTATCTAATTTATTTTTGGTGTTTGGCTTGATTTTAGTTAAATATAACTTAAATCTTGTTAAAAAGATCATACCAAACAACCCCTTAATTTATGGAGGTCGACATTGGAGTCTCAAGACCATCGTTTGAGTAGATATAGAACAAAATACATGAAATGTAATTTTAGTGGTACTAGATCTAATGCCAGAGTTGTAATGACCGATGATCAAATCATTAAAAGGTGTGAATGTTTTAAATATCTTGGGTTTCTCATTTAAAGTTTAGGTGATATGGATGGGAATGTGATTAGTAGATTTAAAGTTGATTGGTTGAAGTGGAGGAATGCATCTGACCAATTGTGTGATGGAAAATATTCCTTAAAGTTAAAGGAAAATTTTGTAAAATGGTGGTGAAACCTGCAATGTTCTATGGCGTAGAATATTAACCTTTAGATTAGAGGATTGTTCTGTTGAAAACATGATTTAGTTTGAATGGGTTTTAATAAATCCTGCAAATCCGGAATTATCAAATTCTAAGGTATGTGCCAAATTCATATTAGGATTTAGTTCGAAAATTGATTCTAAGTTTGAGTCACAAATGAAACTCGAGTAAAAAAAAACACATTAATGTACGAGCCAAAATTTTGGATCAAATTTATTTGAAACCTACATATCAAATTTATTTGGAACCTGCATCATCTCGGCTCGAAGTTGGATTGTTTAACATCTTAGCAATGTCAGGTCTGTCGAAGATCATTAAACGGTCAAACATTGACTCGTAATTGGTTAAAGCGTCTCCCTCTAATAATGTATGCCCCTGTAGCTACACGAACCCTCTCACATATATATTTGTTTCATATTTTGTCGCCAAGTGAGAAGCTAATCAAAAACCCCATATGAATCGCCGGCTTTACACGTGTAGAGAAAATGTGAATGAAATATTTTCATGATTGAGTTGGTGTAGCTATGGTAAAAAATAAGATTAGAGATAAAATATTGATAAATATTTGCTGATTATCAATATTTGACAGCTCTAACAGCCTAAATAGGATGTTAACGTTCTGATTTTGAGCTTAACTGCTGACGACTCGAAAGAAATCTGAGTCAAAATTAAAATCAGTCAAAAGCGGTAATCGTTATTCCGTATTAAGAAAAATTAATTTTGACAATTTATTTAGACTTTATAATATCATTTTCTAATATTGTCAGCAATTGTAGCTACTCTAACTCTATCACGTGCATTTTTTATTTTTACTTTATTTTCAACTGTAAAACCAATCGTAGAACTAAACATTCTCACTGTCGCCGCCCCTTATGTGATTGATTGCACACTAGAAAATATATTCTTAGAAGAAAATATTTTATGTGATGTACAACTCCACATATGACGTGGCATCAAAGAAGATCATGAGAAAACAACTCAATGAGTCATCCAGCATATGGGAAGGCATGGAAATCTTTTGATTACTCGTATCCAGAGTTTGCTGCAGAGGCATGTGACTTCCGGTTATGCTTATGCTTTAACGACTTCTAATCGTACGGTCAGATTGCATCGCCCTACCCTTGTTGGCTAGTAATTGTTACACCATACAATGTAATGCCTGAGATGTTCATGACAACTCCTCTCTTCTTCCTGATACTGATTAAACATGGTCCTAGTTGCCTTAAAAGAAGGATTGATCTATATTTGCAGTAGTTGATAGAAGAGCTGCAAATCTTTAGGAAATAAGTGTCATGACGCATGAAGTCTCCAGAAAACATAACTTTTTATGAAAGCAGCATTAATGTGAACAATACGTGATTTTCCTGCCTATAAAATGTTATCTGGATCTAGCACTGCAAGAAAGTTAGCTCGCCCATATTACATGAATTGATCTATGCATTTGCGCTTCAACATGAAAGGAAAAATTCATGGTTTGATTGTCACCGTATGTTTCTAGATGTTGGTCATCTCTTTAGGAGGAACAATAATGCATTCAGAAGAAAAAAAATTGAGAAATCCTCATCATCTCCAATAATATATAGGGAATATATAATGCAGATTGTTAGTAATTTTCCAAAGATTATTATATGCCTGGACCTTTCTTCACATCCTCTACCTGAATTTGGTGTTACTCATAATTAGACAAAGAAGTTAATTTTTTGGGATCTATCTTATTGGAAGGATAACATAATAAGACACAATCTGGATGTCATACACATGTAATTTTTTTTATAATATCTTCAGCATTGTGATGGATGTTAACAGAAAAACAAAGGATAGTGTGAATGTTAGACTTGAATTGAAGAAGATATGCAAAAAGTGGGAGTCAGAGATCTAAGAAACAACTACTGACAAACTCATTAAGGCCAAGGAAAAATATTCCCTCACTTTGTCCCAACGAAGAAGATTTTTTGAGTGACTCCCATCACTAAAATTCCTGAGTAAGTATGCTTCTAATTTGAGTTGTTGTGTTGATATGGTTGCTGGAAAAATTTTTTGGAATGAAAAGTCATGATAGTCATATATTTTTTTTTATAAAATTTGATACCAACCACATTTGGATGTTTGTCGAGGAAGTCCTTAATCTATTGATTGAAATCAATGTCTTCATTAGAGAACTATGGGCAACTCGTTTGAAGCTTGACAACATACGCCAACTAGAAGCAAACATTCATGTCACACTTTACAATCTTGAGAGAATATTTTTGCCTAGTTTTTTTAGCTCGATGGAGCTTCTCCCCGTAAATCTACCCCACCAGACATTAGTTGGATGTCCAGTACAGTACTGCTGGATGTATCATTTTGAGAGGTAATTATATTGTGACTAGTTAGTTAGTCACTCATTTATAAACAAAATTCATAATTTGTAGTGAGCAACATTTATTTCTTAGATTTTTTAATAAACTAATGAGAACTATAAAGGATATGGCCTGACTAGATGGATCAATATGTATAACATATTAATCACAAGAACAACATTCTGCTCATATTAATTTACGGAAGAAGACTCCACGAATGAGTCATTGGGTTTGTGTCCCTTTCTATTTTACAGCTGTTAGGTGAGCATCAAGGAGGTGCACATCACGTTACCTTAATGATCAATAACTTTGAGTACTGACATATTATGTTCTTCTCAATTGCAATGAAGTATAAAACTTTATTGAGTAAGACATTTTTCATTATAATTTTTAACTCATTTGTCTGATAAGTGTCATGATTAAATATTTTAATGTTATTTCAATGTGTGAACAATTTATTCATGGATTAGTTAAATTTGTTGTAATCGAATTCAGATACAACCAGGGAGATCAAAAATAACTTCCCTAGTGGTTTACAATGCATGCAAGTTAAAATTGACATATTCATTCCTAATGTGACACAAGGATTTTTGTTAACACATGATTTCATATTTATAAATTAATAAATTAATGATTGGAGAAATGGAGAGACAGATTAGTGGTTGATAGATCTTGCTTGGGACCTATTTGCATCATGAAATTTGACAAATTTACAATGTAAATGGATACATGTTTCATACGAGATTCTTCTCTAAATGAAAAAATCTTTTAAGTCCGGTATTTATGTTAAAGCAAATGATAAGTTAGACGACGAGATAGACCATCATGAGATTCTGGAAGTTGTTAAACTATCTTATTCAGAATTTATTGCAGAAAGTGTATTCCTATTCAATTGTACTTGGTTCATTCCTATTTTTAATCACAGAACAAAGGTAAGACAAACATATAATATCACATAAGTTAAAGTAAACAAAAGATATGCTAAATTTGATCATTTCATTCTAGCCCGAAAGGCGAGTCAGGTTTACTATCTTCGATATTCATATAGAGCAAGAGATAACATTGACTGTGTGGTTGTCATTTCGAGTAAATCAATAACCACCATTAATATTCAGAATAACAATGAACCTTCCCATCAAGAAACTAAAATGATAGGTTTTTGTTTTCCACTTGATGAAATCGATGTAGAGCTTAATCTAGAGGTTGCTAGTGGCGAATACGAAGAAATTAATCTCGCTGAACAGTATGACTCCGGCTATCAGTTTGAGGAATAGATCATAACTGCATCTTTCAATCACTCTTTAGATGATGCTGAGTAAGATGAGTAAGTTTTTTGTACATTTCCTTGGATTTCGTATTTCAGTTTATTGAGTAGTTTTATGTTATCAGTTTTAATAGTTGTATCTTACACTTTATAGTTTCTTCTATCGGTTTATACATACTTATGTGTTATATGTTTATTACGCATTATTTTGTTATTATTTTATTACTTAATATGTGTAATGTACATTAATTAATAAAATTTATTCTCCTTATTATATATGTCGGCTGGAGTCAGGTACAGACTCTCTCCCCACTCAGGGAATCATAGTGCTAAGAAGAACGTTANAAAAGTGTCATGATTAAATATTTTAATGTTATTTCAATGTGTGAACAATTTATTCATGGATTAGTTAAATTTATTGAAGATGATGATACAACCAGGGAGATCAAAAATAACTTCCCTAGTGGTTTACAATGCATGCAAGTTAAAATTGACATATTCATTCCTCATGTGACACAAGGATTTTTGTTAACACATGATTTCTTATTTATAAATTAATAAATTCATGATTGGAGAAATGGAGAGACAGATTAGTGGTTGATAGATCTTGCTTGGGACCTATTTGCATCATGAAAATTTGACAAATTTACAATGTAACTGGATACATGTTTCATACAAGATTCTTGTCTGAAGGAAAAAATCTTTTAATTCCGGCATTTATTTTAAAGCAAATGATAAGTTAGACGACGAGATAGACCATCATGAGATTATGGAAGTTGTTAAACTATCTTATCTAGGATTTATTGCAGAAAGTGTATTCCTATTCAATTGTACTTGGTTCATTCCTATTTCTAATCGTGGAACAAAGGTAAGCCAAACATATAATATCATATAAGTGAAAGTAAACAAAAAATATGCTAAATTTGATCATTTCATTCTAGCCCGAAAGGCGAGTCAGGTTTACTATCTTCGATATCCA